>CAUYQU010029228.1:0-35971 GCA_963574635.1 Cheracebus regulus
TGTGTATCCTTGCATGTGAGATGGGTTTCCTGGATACAGCATACCGATGGGTTTTGGCTTTTTATCCAATTTGCCAGTCTGTGTCTTTTGATTGGGGCATTTAGTCCATTTACATTTAGGGTTAATATTGTTAAGTGTGAATTTGATCCTGCCATTTTGATGCTAGCTGGTTGTTTTACCCATTAGTTGATGCAGTTTCTTCATTGTGTCGATGCTCTTTACCATTTGGTACGTTTTTGGAGTGGCTGGTACTGGTTGTTCCTTTCTATGTTTAGTGCTTCTTTCAGGAGCTCTTGTAAAGCAGGCCTGGTGGTGACGTAATCTCTGAGTAATTGCTTGTTCATAAAGGATTTTATTCTCCTTCACTTTTGAAGCTTAGTTTGGCTGGATATGAAATTCTAGGTTGAAAATTCTTTTCTTTAAGGATGTTGAATATTGGCCCCCACTCTCTTCTGGCTTGTAGCGTTTCTGCTGAGAGATCTGCTGTGAGTCTGATGGGCTTCCCTTTGTGGGTAACCCGACCTTTCTCTCTGGCTGCCCTTAGCATTTTCTCCTTCATTTCAACCCTGGTTAATCTGACGATTATGTGCCTTCGGGTTACTCTTCTTGAGGAATATCTCTGTGGTGTTCTCTGTATTTCCTGGACTTTAATACTGGCCAGCCTTGCTAGGTTGGGAAAGTTTTCCTGGATAATATCCTGAAGAGTATTTTCCAGCTTGGATTCATTCTCTCCGTTGCATTCAGGTACACCTATCAATTGTAGATTAGGACTTTCCACATAGTCCTATATTTCTTGGAGACTTTGTTCATTTCTCTTTACCCTTTTTTTCCTAATCTTGCCTTCTCATTTTATTTCATTGAGTTGATCTTTGACCTCTGATATCCTTTCTTCTGCTTGGTCGATTTGGCTATTGAAACTTGTGTACGCTTCGCAAAGTTCTCTTGTGTTTTTCAGCTCCATCAATCATTTATATTCCTCTCTAAGCTGTTTATTTTCGTTAGCATTTTGTCAAATCTTTTTCAAGCTTCTTAGTTTCTTTGCATTGGGTTAGAACATGTTCTTTTAGCTCATAAAAGTTTCTTATTACCCACCTTCTGAAGCCTGTTTTTGTCAATTCATCAGACTCATTTTCCATCCAGCCTTGTTCCCTTGCTGGTGAGGAGTTGTGATCTCTTGGAGGAGGAGAGGCGTTCTGGTTTTGGGTGTTTTCATCCTTTTTGCATTGGTTTCTTCCCATCTTTGTGGATTTATTTACCTGTGGTCTTTGTAGTTGCTGACTTTCCAATGGAGTCTCTGAGTGGATGTCCAGTTTGTTGATGATAAAGTTATTTCTTTCTGTTTCTTAGTTTTTCTTCTACCAGTCAGGCCTCTCTGCTGTAGGACTGCTGAAGGTCCACTCCAGGCCCTGCTTGCCTGGGGATCACCTCCAGTGGCTGCAGAACAGTAAGGGTTGCTGTTAGTTTCTTATTCTGCTATCTTTGTCCCGGAAGGATACCCGCCAGATGTCAGTCTGAGCTCTCCTTTATGAGGTGACTCTTTGGATATATGGGGGTCAGGGAGCTGCTTGAGGAGACAGTCTGTGCTTTATAGGAGCTCAAGTGCTGAGTTGTGAGCTCCGTTGTTCCATTCAGAGCTGCTGGGAAGGTACATTTAAGTCTGCTGCAGCAGAACTCATAAACGGCTTTTTATTTTTCCCAGGTGCTCTGTCCCAGGAAGGTAGAGTTTTATTTATAAGTTTCTGTCACACTGCTGCCTTTTTTCAGGGCTACCCTGCTCAGCCAGGAGACAGCTTAGTCACAGTCTGCCTGCAGAGGCTTTGCTGAGCTGCTGTGGGCTCCACCCAGCTGCTGTGTGAACTTCCCTGCAGTCCTGTTTACAGGGGTATAGTTAGAACTGCCTCAGCAATGGCAGCCCACCTCTTTGATGGCGGACTCTCTCTGTAATGGCAGACTCGGCAATGGTGGACCGCCTTGGTAATGGTGGACTACCTTGGTAGTGGTGGGCTGCTTCAGTAATGGTGGACGCACCTCCTCCACAGAGCTGGACTATCCCAGGTTCAGCTGTGCTTGCTGTGAAACTCTCAATCCAGAGCGTTTCAGATTGCTGTTTTTTGTGGGGGTGGGACTGGCCAAGCCTGATCACCTGGCTCCCTGCCTCAGACCCCCTTTTTTTTTCAGTTTAACGGGTGACTCTGTCTTCCACCTGACCTAGTCACCAGTTGAAGTGGCACCCGGATTTGTGTAATTTCTCGTGCATAGACCTGCTGTGCCGGCTGTAACAGCTGCTGGAAACTGTGGCACTTTTTCAGCGGGGAATCTCCTAGCTTAGCTCCCTGTTTCAGTCTCCTTTTTTTCAGCTGAATGGGTGACTCTGTCTCCCAGGTGTTCCAGTCACCAGTTGAAAAGGCACCCAGATTTGTGTGAGATTTTGTGCAGAGACCCACTGTGCTGGCTTAAACAGCTGCACTGGGGGGTCGTGGTGCTTTTTGTCTGGGAATCTTCTGGCCTGGTTCCCTGTTTCAGTCCCCTTTATTTCAGCTGAACAGGCGATTCTGTCTCCCAGGTGTTCCAGTCGCCTGTTGAAAAGGCGCCAGGATCTGTGTGATTTCCCGTGCAGTGACCCACTGAGCCAGCTGAAACAGCCCTGCTGGAGATTCATGGTGCTTTTTTGCCTGGGAATCTCCTGGCCTGACTCCCTGTTTCAGTCCCCTTTTTATCAATTGAACAGGTGACTGTGTCTCCCAGGTACTCCAATCACCAGCTAACATGATGCCCAGACCCATGTATTTTGTGTGGAGACCCGCTGTGCTGGCCAAAACAGCCACACTGGTGACCCGTGGGGCTCCTCCACCCAGGAATCTCCTGGTCTGTGGGCAATAAAAATCTGTCTGGAAATGTGGCGACCACTCATCCTGCATGCTCTCGCTGAGAGCCGCAATCCAGAGCTGCTCCTAATCGGCTATCTTGGATCCCTCCTCCGTAGATAGGTTATTTTTAACAGCTCCTTTAATTAATTGGTTGATTCTGAGTTACATTTTATATTCTAAAAACTCAAGGCCCAATAAAAGCAGACAAAGAATTTGTGTTCCCAGAGACCTCTGTTTTTTAGGAAGTAGCCCTAGGCACCTCTACAGTTATGTTTAAAGTAAACTTTAATGTCTATTTATCCAGCTCTCCAATTTAAGTACAAATTCTTCTTGATTATAGGTGAAATTTTGACTTACATAAGACAATTTGAATTCTAGCTGTGAATACTTGGAAGTTATTATTTTGGAATGATTTTTAGTATCTCAGACATTTTGCTAATTAAGAAAGTTTTCTGTATCTGGTAAGCATAAAGGAGGTCTTCCTATATAGGTGATGGCAATTGAATTTCATCTCACTTGCCAATCTTAATGGATTGGTTTGTGTGGAGTGCCAGATTGAAAAGGATTCTGAGGCCAAGCCTGAGCCCTGTAGAAAAGGTTACCATGCATGATAGGTGATCAAGGTCTTCTTGGCTGACAGAGGCAGGAGGATAGAACACGTCCTTCATAATTTCTATCCCTGCTCCATAAACTATCATACAAGATCAGAAGCGCCTCTTCTATGACCAGAGACTGGGTGCAACTAAGATCTGCAAACCAGGGGAGTGATTCGTGGACACATCAGCATAGTTCCATCCTGAGGGAGTCATTTGTTGTTAGCTTGATGACAAATGGCCTCAAATAAAATTATTGAGGGAATCTGATTCCTTGTTAGAAAGATGAAGACATAAATCAACACAAAATTGTGAAGTCCAAGAAGTCACTGAGGAGTCTTCTGGAAAGAAAGTTAATAAGCCTGGTAGAGTAAAACATAGCCCAGGGATTGGTACCAGATAAACAGGATTCAGCAGTTAGGCATCAGCTGTGTGCCTTTGGATAACTCAGCCTTTCTTCCTGAGACTGCTTCCTCCTCTCTAAAATATGGATACTAATACTTGCTCTGCAGATGATAACAAGTATATATAAAAAGGGCCTGGTACAGAGAACAACTCCAGCGATAGCCATTTTCCTATAGAAGTGTAAATTGCTGGATATCTTTGAACATTATCCTTTAAGTTTGTTTCTTAACAAGTTTATATTTCAAACATGCTTTTGGGAACCTTTCTACTTTAGAAGATCCATGAGTGTCAGCTATTGCTGGCTTTATGAATATTTAAAGAAAGCAATATAACTCCCATGCAATAGTTGGCATATGTTTTTATCTGGCAATTCCACGTAAGAGATAATCTAGAGTTAAGCTAAATTATCAGTGACTTTTGAATCTGCTCATCTGTGTCCTCTGACTTGATCCAAGCTGTCTGTTGATGCTTGCACTGCTCAGTTCAAGTCAACTTTATCACCTCTTCAGCTTCCATAGTAGCACAATATAGATCAGAAGAAATTGCATCAAAAGAACAGATACATAACTCAGAAAATAGACAAACTCTGGGCTCAGCGAAAGATGGTGTTCTCAGCACTCTTTCACATGACTCTTGTAATTTCAGTTGCTCTTAGAAACGGATCTTTTTACGTGGAAATTGCTTTTTTAATCCAATGTATACTTAGACTTGTCTCCAGAGTTATCTCCAAAGGAGTTTTAGAAAGGAGAACTGTGCAAGCATTGTTTACTGGATGGAACTGTTTTCTAGATCCCTTCAGAATTTCAAATATGGAAATTTGAAAAGGAAAATATCATTATCAAAATGTTATGTCTCCAAAAAGATTTTATCTTTATTTACTTGGATGTAGGAAACCAGTCTACATATCTGCCTCTGTTTCCACATGGGAGAGAAAGTTGGGAAGCAGGTGAAAGTTTTATCACTTGCCTATGGTTTTAAAATGTAAAAAATTTCCAGCTGGACCCACAGAGATAAAAGCTGCTTTATAAAAAATCCATTTGGATACATGAATATCTAAAATATGGAATAGGACATTTGTGTTTTGAATTATTCAAACAACCTGGAAAGGTTTATCATGGAGAAAGTAAAAAGAAAACATACAGGTGCACAAACACATACACACACACACACACACTGCTGATTGGTAAGAGAAATGGTGTGCATGAACATCTGGGAAAAGAAAGCTATATAGAAATGTGAGATTTAAAAATTTCAAGAATTGTTTTATAGCATTTTCAGGCTTGGGAGGCCGTGGAGTTCCATAGTTATGACATAGCACTCTGTAGGCTGACAGATCTGGGTACAAGTCTTAGCAACTTAGAAATATGGGTTTTGTTTTATTATTCTTTGCCCCCATCCACAAGCAAGCTATCTCATAATTGTTTGTTTATTTTCTTTCTTTCTTTCTTTTTTGAGTCAAGATCTCCCTCTGTCACCCAGGCTGGAGTGCAATAGCGCCATCTCAGCTCACTGCAGCCTCGACCTCTTGGGCTCAGGTGATAATCTTCCCATCTCAGCTTCCTTAGTAGCTGGGATTTACAGGTGGATGCCACCACACCTGGATAATTTTTTTGTATTTTTTGTAGAGATGGGGGTTTCACCATGTTGGCCGGGCTAGTCTCAAACTCTACATATTCTCAGATACCCACAGTTCATATTAGTTTTTATAAATGAAATTAGTGACAATATCAAATAATATTTCATATGGTCTGTTTGCATAGCAAAAACTTCTCTATTCTTCTTTAGACTCAGTAGGAGACTGGAATTTGCCCTTGTTTTTGGTCACTTTTGTCTATGTTCAAATCTAACTAGGTGGATTAATTTTAAAATGTCCATAGCAGAGTCTAAACTAAAAGACAGACATTACAGCGGAGGAAAACCATTTCCTCTAAGTTGCAAAGGATTATGTAATCAAGAGTCATCAAGGAGCTCTGGAACAAGTGGATTAATATTCTTGATATATGGTGATGATTGTACAACTCTATACATTTGCTAAAAATCATTGGATGGCACACTTATATGGTCGACTTTTATGACATGTAAAATCTACCTCAATAAAACTGTAAAAAAAAGCCTCGATATATTAAAAAAATAACCTACAAAACAATCTGGAAAAAAAACAACAACTCAGTTGCAAAATGCAAGAGCCATCCGAGTAGGAAGTGGACGACCAATAAACATAAAAACAAGTTCAGTGTCACCAGCAATTAGGAAATCGCACTCTGAAACAACAATGAGAGCACTTGCCATCTATCATTTGGCAGATTTTTAATGTCTTAATTCAAACTGTATATAGTAATTGAGTAGGTAGCACATTTAAAGGGTTAAAAGATAAAGATGAAAATAGGTGTAACAACATATGTGGAAAGTTCCCTTTCCACTTTTTTCTCCCAGATCTCTAGTGCTTTTTTCCTCAGTGCAACCTGTTATCAGTATCTTGTGTAATTTCCCAAACACTATATATAATGTGCATACAGTAAAATATGTATATTTACTACCACCACTTTATACACAAGCGGTTGGGCACTGTATAAATTGCTCTACAGCCTGCTTTGTACCTCTGCCGTCAAGAGTTTCTCCTACAGATACATACAGTGAGTCCTTGTTATTTTTTTAATAGATGCATAGAACTTCATTGTGCAGATATACCACAATCCATCTACATGCTTCCCTATTGGTGAAATATTTTTTCAGTATTTTTCCATTAACACTGCAGTGAACATTCATGACTTCACATAAGTGTGAGTATGTCTGCGGAGTAGATTTTTGGATGTAGTTTTGGTAAATGTGGAAAAATGTTTAAAGGTTGATTGCATACAGTATCAGTGAAGGTTTAGAGAAATGAGGAGCCCATGCAGCATTTTTCAAGGGAGCACAGTCTTACTGTATATCAACACTAGAAATGTATATACCCTTTGATCCAAAAATTATATTTCTAGGAATCTCCCCTACAAAAATCCTTATATATGAACACAAAGTTACATGTTTCAGGATTGTTTGAAATAGCAAAACATTGGAATCAACCTAAATATATAGCAATCTTAGTAGTAAACAAATTGTGGTACATCTATATATACTATGAAATAATTCTGAAGAAGTAAAAAAAAGAGGTAGATCTTTATAAATTGATATGGAAAAGCAACCCTCTAAAATGTGTTAATGTGAAAAGCATATTGCCCATGTGGTTGGGGGTCCCTCATAAGATAGATGGATAGGTAGATAGCTATTTAGATATTTGTCTAGATAGCTCATAAATTTCTTTTTCTCTCTTCTTCCCTCCTTTCTTCCCTTTCTCCTTTCCTCCCTTCTTTCCTTTCTACAAATGGATAGGAAAAGAACTGGGGATATATATAAATATAAATATGTATACATACACATACACACACATACACTGAGCACATATATATTATTTATTCTATGTAACTATATTTATATCTTCCATTTTCATACTGCTATAAAGTATACCTGAGACTTAGTAATTTATAAAGAAAAGAGGTTTAATTGACTCACAGTTCTGCATGGTTGGGGAAGCCTCAAGGAACTTACAATCATGGTGGAAGGAGAAGGGGAAACAAGGGACATCTTACATGGTGGCAGGAGAGAGAGTGTGCAGGGGGAAACTGCCACTTTAAAACCGTCAGATCTTGTGAGAACTCCCTCACTATCATGAGAACAGCATAGGGAAAATCACCCCCATGATTCAGTCACCTCCCACCAGGTCCCTCCCTTGACATGTCGGGATTACTATTCTAGATGAGATTTAGGGTGGGGTCACAGAGCCAAACCATGTCAATATATATACACGCTCACTAATGTTAGTGTATACACACCCACACACACATATGTATGCTATTAGTGAGTGTGTGTATACATGTAAACACACACACTAATGTTAGTGTGTATATATATATATAATAGTAATATGCTAGCAATATATATCTAATAGTAATATACTGTCAGTATATGTTAGTGTATATATATATACATATTTTACTGTATATGTGTATTATATATACTGTATATATTTTACTGTATATATGTATTATACAGTATATTTATAGTATGTACTAAATACAAATATAAATATATTTGTAGATACACAATACACACACACACACAAACATTTAGCAGTAGTTATCTAAGGAGAGAGAAAAAGGATTGAAACAGAATGAAAGGGGAATTTCTACTTTTTATTATTTTTTTTGTATTGAATGGTTTTTACAATGAGCACATATTCACATATAACTTCTATAATTTAACAAATGATTTAAAAATACGAAGAAATTCTAGTGAACGTTCTCAACTGCCCCTCTAAGACTTTATTTTTCTTTCTTCTCCCACCCTGTTTTTGTTAATCATGAGAATTTTCAAGTATTTATAAAGTACAGAAAATAATGTAACAGACAACCAGGTAACCACCATCCAAATTTAACAAATGTTAACATTTTACCAAATTTGCTTCAGATTCTGCTCTAACAAAAAGACAGAAAACGTTACTAATAATAAAGGTTTGTGTCCTACACTTTTGAGGTGGTGATTTTTTTTGGAATTGTGTATTCTTTATAATTTTTTAGATCAGAAAATAAGATGCCCTTAGATGATTCAGGAGAAAAAAGTTCTAGGTGCAGTTTTTCACATTTTGTAGAAAACTTCCTGTAAAAAGGATGAGAAATTGCATCTTTCTTTTTCCTTTGAACTACTTGGGGGTTTGCCATTTCCTGTTCATTCTCTCCTTCTGGCCCCTCTTCTCACTCCCATCTCCCTGAATGAGCGTCTTCCCTGGGCTCTTGACCTCTTCTCTCTGTTCTATCTTGGGAGCCTCTGCCAGACTACCTTCCTAAAGCAAAGTTTCTCGACTTTGTGATTACTGTAATTTTGTGTGGCTAGTTCTTTGTTGCTGGGGCTGTTCTGTGCATTGTACAGTGTTTAGCAGCATGTCTGACCTCTAACCACTAGATGCCACTAGATGCCTTCCCCAGTTGTGACAACCATAAGTGTCTCCAGCTATTGCCACATGTGCCCCTAGGGAGCAAAATTGCCTGTGATTAAGAATTACTATCCTAAACTGTGACTTTTGATATAACTTCCATGCTCCTAAAAGTCCCATGGTTCTCTACTGCCTGTCACACCATGTTCAAAGTCTCCCCACACCTGTCACCGGCGCTACCTGATTTCAAGGCCATCACCTCTTCTCCCACCTCCTACTGATTTTGTGCTTCCTCCCATCAATCAGTCAGACCTACCTCCCTGCTCTTCTAGTCCTCTTGTATTACGCTAAATCTCACCGTTGGGCTTTTGTGCATGCTTTCCTGCATCTTAGAGTGTCATGTGTTATTTCTGTCTGTCCAACTGCTGCTTGCCCTTCAAGGTCAGGCGTAAGTCTCATTGCTTCATATAATGTTTCCTGATTTCTTCAGCCCTTAATTGTGTCCTCTTGATTTGGAAGTAAGCTCTGGTGGTTCAGTAAATGGACTTCAGGATCAGATGAATATGGGTACAACAGCTCTGACACCCCTACATATGAGCTGTGTGACATGGGCAACTAGGTTAGCCTCTCTATACTTTGTCTACTCAATAGCATAATGGGGACAGCCATCCCTACCTTACAGGGTGGTTGAGAGAATTAAATTACATTCTGTAGACTCCACTTAGCTCCCAAGTATATATACTTCTTCACATGCGTTTGTCTTAACTGTACAAATGGAATGAAGTTTGAGACAGGGACTCATTCTGTTACCTAGGCTGGAGTGCAGTGATGCAATTATAGCTCAGTGAAGCCTCCAAGTCCTGGACTCAAGCAATCCTCCCACCTCGGCCTACCAAAGAGCTGCGATTACAAGCATGAGCCACTGCCCCTAACCAGAATGAAGTTCTTTTTTTTTTGAGATGGCGTCTAACTCTGTCGCCCAGGTTACAGTGCAGTGGTACTATTTTGGCTCACTGCAACCTCTGCCTCCCGAGTTCAAGTGATTCTTCTGCCTCAGTCTCCCGAGTAGCTGGGACTAGAGGCATGCGCCACCATGCCTGGCTAATTTTTGTATTTTTAGTTAAGATGAGGTTTCATCATATAGGCCAGGCTGGTCTCAAACTCCTGAACTTGTGTTCTGCCCGCCTCAGCCTCCCAAAGTGCTGGGATTACAGGCATGAGCCACCGTGCCCAGCCAAGAATGAAGTTCTTTACAGAGGGGGATTGTATGTTAAACTTGTCTTCTGTTGTCTCTAGTGACACATCCTTTGTAGATATCCAATAGATATCATTGACTCCATAGGGAAAATGCAGCAGTACATACCTACCAATTATTATACTGCTTCTTATGTATTCACAACCTTGGGGTCCTTGATTTTTCATTCCTTCCAAATGAGTTTCAGAAGCATTAGGCTTATCACCTTGATTTTATGCTTAAATTAAAAAAAAATTTTAATTATAATTGGTGTATAATATATATATATTTATGGGGCACATATAACATTTTGATACAGGCATATAATGTGTAACAATAAAATCAGGGTAATTGGGGTATCCATCATCTCAAGCATTTATCATTTCTTTGTGTTAGGAACATTCCCATTCCACACTTCTAGTTGTTTTGAAATATATAATAAATTATTATTGACTATAGTCATACAATCAAATATATTATTTATTTTATTTAACTATATTTTTGTACCCATTAACCATCCCCACTTTATCCCCACTACCCTTCCCAGCTTCTGGTAACCATCATTCTACTCTCTATTTCCATGAGATTCATTGTTTTCATTTTAACAATATATAAACAGGGGCTAAGCGGGGTCCCACAAATGAGAACATGTACAATTTATCTTTCTGTGCATGGCTTATTTCACTTAACACAATGTCCTCCAGTTCCATCCATGTTGTTGCAAATGACAGGATTTTCTTTTTTAATGGTTGAATAATATTCCATTGTGTATATGTGCCATATTTGCTTTATCCATTCATCTGCTGATGGACATATAGATTCCAAATCTTGGCTATTATGAACACTGCTGTAATGAACATGGGAGTGTAGATATTTCTTCGATATGCTGATTTTCCTTCTTTTGGATATATCCCTAGCAGTGGGATTGCTGGATCATATGGTAGCTCTAATTTTAGTTTTTTGAGGAACTCCCATACTGTTCTCCATAGTAGCTGTACTAATTTACATTCCCACCAACAGTATACGAGGATTCCCTTTTTTCCACATCCCTGCCAGCATTCATTATTGCTTGTCTTTTGAATAAAAAGCCATTTTAACTGGGATGAGATGATCTCTCATTGCAGTTTTGATTTGCATTTCTCTGATGGTTAATGATGTTAAAACATTTTTTCATACACTTCTCGTCCATTTCTACGTCTTCTTTTGAGAAATGTCTATTCAGATCTTTTGTCCTTTTAATTTTTATTTATTTATTTATTTATTTTTGAGACAGAGTCTTGCTCTGTTGCCCAGGCTGGAGTGCAGTGGTATGACCATGGCTCACTGCATCCTCGACCTCCCAGACTCAAGAGATCCTCCCACCTCAGCCTCCCTAGTAGCTGGGACTACAGGCACATGCCACTACACCTGGCTAATGTTTGTATTTTTGTAGAGATAGGCTTTTGCCATGTTGCCCAGGCTAGTCTTGAACTCCTGGGCTCAAGGAATCCACCCACCTTGGCCTCCCTAAGTGCTGGGATTATAGACTCGAGCCACTGCACCCAGGCCCTTTTGCCCTTTTAAAAATCAAATTATTTGATTTTTTTTTTCTATAGAGTTGTTTGAGCTCCTTGTATATTCTGATTATCAATCCCTTGTCAGATGAGTAATTTGCAAATATTTTCTGTGATTCTGTGGCTTGTCTCTTCACATGGTTGATTGTTTCCTTTGCTATGAGGAAACTTTTTAGCTTGATGTGATCCCACTTATCTATTTTTGCTTTGGTTGCCTGTGCTTTTGAGGTATTACTCAAGAAATCTTTGCCCAGAACAATGTCCTGGAGAGTTTATTCAATGTTTTCTTTTAGGAGTTTCAAAGCATCAGTCTTCTATTTAAGTCTTTAATCCATTTTTAATTTAATTATGTGTACGGCAAGAGATAGAGGTATAGTTTCATTCTCTCTTGTACAATGTTTAGCAGCAGCCCTGGCCTCTAACCATTAGATGCCAGTAGATGTCTTCCCAAGTTGTGACAACCATAAATGTCTCCAACTATTTCCACATGTGCCCCTGGGGAGCAAAATTGCCTGTGGTTAAGAATTATGAGGCTGGGCGTGGTGGCTCACACCTGTAATCTCTGCACTTTGAGAGACAGAGGCAGGCAGTTCATGAGGTCAGGAGTTTGAGACCAGCCTGACCAACATGGTGAAACCCCATCTCTACTAAAAATACAAAAATTAGCTGGGCATGGTGGCACACGCCTGTAGTCCCTGCTACTCAGGAGGCTGAGGCAGGAGAATCACTTGAACCTGGCAGGTGGAGGTTGCAGTGAGCCAAGGTTGCACCATTGCACTCCAGCCTGGGCAACAGAGACTCTGTCTCAAAAAAATAAAAAGAAAGAAAGAATTACTGTCCTAAATATCCATTTTTCCCAACAGCCTTTCTTGAAGAGACTATCCTTTCCCCCAGTGCATGTTCTTGGCATCTTTGTAACAAATGAGTTCACCATAGATGCATGGATTTATTCCTGGGTTCTCGATTCTGGCCCATAGGTCTATGTGTTTGTTTTTATGCCAGTACCACACTGATTTGATTACTGTAGCTCTGCAGTATAATTTGAAGTCAGGCAATTTGATTCCCCCAGTTTTGTTCTTTTTGCTCAGGGTGGCTTTGACTATTCTGGGTCTCTTGTGATTCCGTATAAATTTTAATAATCTTTTTCTATTACTGTGAAGACTGTCATCAGTAATTTGATAGGGATTGCATTAAATTTGTAGATTGCTTTAGATAGTATGGACATTTTAACAATATTGATTCTTCCAACCCATGAACATGGAATATCTTTCCATTTTTGTGTGTCTTATTCCATTTTTTCATCAATATTTTATAATTTTCATTTAGAGATTTTTTACTTCTTTGGTTAAGTTTATTCCTAGGCATTTTATTTTATTTGTAGCTACTATAAATGGAATAACTTTTCTGTTTCCTTTTTCAGATTGTTCACTGTTAGCATACAGCAATCCTACTGATTATTGTATGTCGATTTTGTATCCTGCAATTTTATGGAATTTATTTACCAGAGCTAACAGTTTCTTTGGTAGAGTCTTTAGATTTTTCTAAATATAAGATCATATTGTCTTCAAAGAAGGATAATTTAGCTTCTTCTTTTCCAGTTTGGATGCCCTTTATTTCTTTCTCTTTTCTAATTGTTCCAGCTAGGAGTTCCAGTACTATGTCAAATAATGGTGGTAAAAGTGGGCATTCTTTTCTTGTTCCCTATCTTAGAGGAAAGGCTTTCAGTTTTTCCCCATTCAGCAAGATATTAAACATGGGTCTGTCAGATATGGCTTATATAATGTTGAGGTATGTTGTTCTATGCCCCATTTTATGAGAGGTTTTATCACAAAGGGATGTTGAATTTTATGGAATGCTTTTTCAGTATCAGTCTAAATGATCACATAGTTTTTGCCCTTCATTCTGTTGATATGATGTGTTACATTGATTGATTCATGTATGTCAAATTGTCCTTGCATCTCTGGGATGAATCCCATTTGGTCGTGATGAATGATTTTTTAGTGTGTTGTTAAATTTAATTTGCTAAACTTGTGCTGAGGATTTTTGCATCTATGTTCATCAGAGATATTGGCTTGTAGTTTTTATTTGTGTGTGTGTGTGTGTGTGTCTTTGTTTGGTTTTGGTATCAGGATAATACTGGTTTTGTAGAATGAGTTTGGAAGTATTCCCTCTTTCTTGATTTTTAAAAATTGATTGAATAGGGTTAGTTTTAGTCCTTCTTTAAATGTTTGGTAGGGACCAGATGTGGTTTACAGGGCTCATGTCTGTAAACCCGGCACTTTGGGAGGCTGAGGTGGGTGGGTCATCAGAGGTCAGGAGTTTGAGACTAGCCTGGCCAACATGTTGAAACCCCATGTCTACTAAAAATACAAAAATTAGCTGGGAGTGGTGGTGGTCGCCTAAAATCTCAGCTACTCAGGAGGCTGAGATAGGAGAATAGCTTGAATCTGGGAGGTAGAGCCAAGATCGCACCACTTGCACTTCATCCTGGGTGAAAGAGCAAGACTCTGTCTCAAAAAAAAATAAAACAAGTTTGGTAGAATACAAGAGTGAAGCCATTGGGTCTTGGGCTTTTCTTTATTGGTAGACTTTTTATTACAACTTTACTCTCATTACTTGTTATTGGTCTATTCAGGTTTTGGATTTCTTCATGGTTCAATCTTGGTAGGTCGTATGTGTCTAGGAATTTGTCCACTTCTAGGTTTACCAATTTATTGGCATATCATTGATCATAGTAGTTTCTAATGATCCTGTGAATTTCTGCAGTGTCACTGGTAATGTGTCTTTTTAAATCTCGATTTATTTGGATCCTCTCTCTTTTTTTTTTCTGTCTTGCTAAGGTTTTGTAGATTTTATCTTTTCACAAAATCAACTTTTGTTTTATTGATCTGTTGTTTTTTTGTTTTAATTTTATTGACTTCTGCAATGATCTTTATTATTTCTTTTCCTCATGTAATTTTGATTTTGGTTTGCTCTTGCTTTTCTAGTTCTTTAAGATGTATCATTAGGTTGTTTGATGATTTTCTGCTTTTTGGATGTTGGTGCTTATTGCTATAAACTTTCCTCTTAGTACTGCTCTTGCTATATCCCATAGATTTGGGTATGTTATGTTTCCATTTTCACTTGTTTCAAGAAATTTTAAAATTTCCTTATTGACCCACTGGTCATTCAGGAACATGTTGTTTAACTTCCGTGGTTGTATAGTTTGCAAAACTCCTCTTGTTATTGATTTCTAGTTTTATTCCATTGTGGTCAGAGAAGATGCTTGATACAATTTCAATTTTTTAAGACTTGTTTTGTGGCCTAATTTGTGGTCTATCCTTGAGAATAATCCATGGGCTGAGGAGAGGAATGTGTATTCTGGCCAGGCACCGTGGCTCACGCCTGTAATCCCAGCAATTTGGGAGACTGAGGCAGGTGGATTGCTTGAGCCCAGGAGTTTGAAACCAACCTGGGCAACACAGTGAGACCCCATCTCTGCAAGAAATACAAAAATTAGCCACGCATGTTGAGGCATGCCTATAGTCCCTGCTACTCAGTCCTCTCTTGAGGGGGCTGGGCATGCTGGCTTATGCCTGTAATCCCAGCATTTTAGGAGACTGAGACTGTTGGATCATTTGAGGCCAGGAGTTTGAGACCAGCCTGGCCAACATGGTGAAACCCCATATCTACTAAAAATACAAAAATTAGGTGGGCATGGTGGTACATGCCTGTAGTTCCAGCTACTCCGGAGGCTAAACGTGAGAATCACTTGAACCCAGCATATGGAAGTTGCACTGAGCCAAGATAGTGTCACTGTGCTCCAGCCTGGGTGACAGAGCCAGACCCTGTCCAGAAAAAAAAAAAAAAGGCTTGCACGAGCCCAAGAGATTTAGGCTGCAGTGAGCTCTGGTTGTGTCACTGCTCTGTAGCCTGGGTGATAGAGTGAGATCCTGTTTCAAAAAAACAACAGAAAATGAATGTGTATTCTGCAGCTGGAAAATGTTCTGTAAATATCTATCATGTCCATTTGGTTTATAGTGCAGATAAAGTCCATTGTTTCTTTGTTGATATTCTGTCTGGATTAGATATCTGTCCAATGCTGAAAGTAGAATGTTGAGGTCTCCAGCTATTATTATGTTAGGGCCTATTTCTCGCTTTAGCTTTGTTTGTATTTGCTTTATATATCTAAGTGCTCCAGAGATGGGTGTGTATGTATTTAGAATTGTTACATCCTTTTGCAAATTAACCCCTTTGTCACCTTAATTATTTAAAAAATAAATGTATTTTGCGAGTTGGTTGTTGCTTTGTTGAAATAATGAATTGTCCAATGATTGGTGAAGATTATTAATTTTATAATGCTCCTGGAAATACAGATAGACATTATGGCATTTAAAGTCTTCAATTCGATGGTTTCTCTTTGAGATTATCCTCTACTAAGGTGCTGGGTGTTACTAGTATTTTGAATTTCTTCATCATCGATTCATAGTTAAGAGTACATATTTAGAATTCAGACCATGATTGTAGTTTCAACTCTGCTGCATACTAAAAATCTGACTTTGGGAAAATTTTAAAAAATCCCTTTAAGCCTCCATTTCATTATGTTTAAATGAAGGAAAAGATAACTCTTCCCTTATGGGACCGCTATGAGATAATATATGTACAGTCTTAGCATGGTTCCTGGCTCATGCCAAGTGCTGTGTAAATGCCACCTATGCATCATAATTTTTTCTCTTTCCAAATATTTATCAGGCATCAACTATGCTCCATATAATGAACAAACCAGAAATGGCTCTGACATCAGACAGCTTACAGTCCAGTTTTAATTATTTTGAGGATGGTAAGTGATTTTAAGTAGAGGGCACATTTGACTCTGCAGACGTAAAAGTTATATTAAAAAAATGACTGTAGGGCTGGGCGTGGTGGCTCACACCTGTAATCCCAGCACTTTGGGAGGCCAAGGTGGGTGGATCACAAGGTCAAGAGATCAAGACCATCCTGGCCAACATAGTGAAACCCTGTCTCTACTAAAATACAAAAATTAGCTGGGCATTGTGGTGCGCGCCTGTAGTACCAGCTACTCGGGAGGCTGAGGCAGGAGAATTGCTTGAACCTGGGAGTGGAGGTTGCAGTGAGCCGAGATCACGCCACTGCACTCCGGCTTGGCACCTGGCGACAGAGCAAGACTCTGTCTCAAAAAAAAAAAAAAAAAAAGACTGTAAGAGCTGATCTAAAAATTCAAATAAGAATTATTAGAAAGAGACTTGATAAATAACAACATTATTCTACGGTCATTTTCAGTACTTGGAAATAAACCTAATATGGATGTAAAGTCTTAACCTTCCAGAAAGCCTCTTATGTCAAATATCATTTTTATTGTTGTGCAAATGAATATAGTTGACAGTGACATATGAAAAAACCGGTGTATAGAATCACAGAGCCAGAGCCAACAATTTAAATTAACCCTCACCCTTCCCTGTGTGCTTTCTGTGTAATGGACTGAATGTTTTTTTCTCTCCTACCCTCCAAATTTATATGTTGAAATCTTAACCCCCAATGTCATGGTATTAGGGAACTTTGCAAGGTGATTATGGTGAGGACTTTGGGAGGTGATTATGCCATGATGTAGAACCCCCATGAATGGCATTAGTGTCCTTATAAGAGGCCCTGGAGAGGCCTTTCCTTCCACCATGTCTTTCCTTCCACCATGTGAAGACACAGAGAGAAGGTAGCATCTGTGAAAAAGCAGGCCCTCACCAGACACTAAATCTGCTGGTGCCTTGGTCTTGGACTTCTCAGCCTATAGAATTGTGAGAAATAAATCTCTGTTGTTTATAAACCACTCTGTTTGTGATATTTTTTAATAACAGCCTGAAATGACTAAGATATCACCCCATTCTGCTGCTCACATGATATTCCAGGCATGGAAGATTTTTCCATGGCCATGCATGTATATTTTATTTTCTTTTTAGACTTAGAAACTTATTTATAAAAGTATGATGATCAAGTAGCATGAATGTGAACTTCTTTGCTTCCTGGCTCTTAAAACATGCATTTTTGTACATGTTTCTTTAACTTAATTATAAAACAAAACACAGAGTGAAAAAATGAATGATAAATCTCTCACTCTCTAGGGGCTAAAAGAATCCTGTGGGGCAGAGCAGCAGCTCCCTGGGGTCTTCTCTGCCTTTGCTGGATCTCTATTTCATGGTGAAGGTAACGTGTGGTGACATGACAACTATAAAGCCTGGGGCTTCCTAACTCTGCATTTAAGGAAAGATTAACTGATAAATTCCACTTCTAGGAATTGATCTTAAAAAAATAATGATAGAGATGCAACATGATCTAGTTATAAAGATGTTCATTGCAGTGTTGTTTATAATAAAAAGTGGAGACTTCCTAAGCACCTAACAACACAAGATCAGTTAAGAAAAGAGTGGTAAGTCCATGTGTTGAAAAATATAATTGACATGGAAAGATGTTTAAGATGTGATGAAATAAAAAAGTAGACTGCTGCTGGGTGTGGTGGCTCATGCCTGTAATCCCAGCACTTTGGGAGGCTGAGGCGAGTGTATCACAAGTTTAGGAGTTCGAGAGCAGTCTGGCCAATACAGTGAAACCCCGTCTCTACTAAAAGATACAAAAATTAGCTGGACATGGTGGCGTGTGCCTATAGTCCCATTATTCGGGAGGCTGAGGCAGGAGAATTGCTGGAATCTGGGAGGCAGAGGTTGCAGTGAATCGAAATTGCACCACTGCACTCCAGGCTGGGCGACAGGGAGAGACTTCATGTTCAAAGGAACAACAACAACAAAAAGTAGACTGCGGAACAGTAGGCACAGTAGGATCCTATTTTGTTAAAAGGGACATATGTCTGTGTTAGCTGTGTACACATAAGAAATGACTAGAAGGTATATAGAGTGTGGGTCCCTGTGGGCGAGGAGGTAACAAGTAATTTGAATTTTCTTCTTTTTGGTTCTCTATATGCTCTGCAAATAACTAGTGGCAGTTATCACTGGTACCTGTTAAGTGCTCATTATGTCTCCCCAAATTCACATGCTGGGGTTCAGGATATGACTATTTGGAGATAGGAATTTTAAAGAGGTAATTGAGTTAAAATAAGGTCATATGGGTGGGCCTAGTCTGATATGACCGGTGTCCTTATGAAAGGAGGAAACTTGGACACAGACATATATAAAGGGAAGACCACCTGAAGACATAGAGAGAAGAGAGCCATCTACAAGCCAATAAGAGAGGCCTTAGAAGAAATTAACTCTGTTGACACCACGATCCTAAACTTCTAACCTCTGAAACTGTGAGAAAACAAAGCTAATGTAGTACCCAAACCCCAACAATCTTTATTCCTTCCTCCTGTTTAATGAAACTCCAACTTGGTTTAGGTGTCCCCCTTCCTCCATGAGAAATAGACTCAATCTCTATCACCCATGCCAATGATGGTAGTCCCCTTCCTTTGACAGATATTGACTTAAACATGCACATGTGACTCAGTTATGGGTAATCAGATATGAAAAATCTTGAGCATTTCTAGGTTTTCCTAGAAGACAAGGCATACCCTAAGGCAGAGTCCCTTGTTTGGCTTCTATTTTCCTGGGTATTGTCGTATCTGTATAAGATGCCTAGAAGTGTGGCAGCACCTTGAGATCATGAGAGAAGCTGGCCTGATCTCATGATCAGAGGCCCACCTTGCCTTGTGGAGGACAGAAAAGCAGAAAAATAGAAAGAATCTGGATTTATGATGTCTTTGAATCCCCAAATAAATCACCCCCATTGAGTCAAACACCTCCCGAATTGTTTCATGAGATAATACAGTTTCTTTATTTTTAAGTCAGTTTAAGTTTGTTTATTCCTTGCTTGCATCCCAAAGCATTTGAATTGGTACAATTGAAACACAAAACAAAATACACAAGAGCAAAATATGTTCTATAAACACTCAGATACTTCTAGGCCTCTACCTAAAAGCATGGACTCCACATCTAACAAACTGCTCCAGCATGAAATAGCCTTCTTTGGCTAAAGCATAGATCCTGGTTAAATAGTTTCTTTGGCTAAAGCATAGGTCCTTCTTTGGCTAAAGCATAGGTCCAATGTTCATTCTGTTCAGAATATTGACAACTGTAGGATACACATTGGAATGCCCCCACACTCCGGTTCCCATGTCACTGAGTTCTACTCAGTGAGTACAAGTGCCCAAGGGCCATGTTGCATAACCACTTCAGGGATTATTTAATTGGAGCAGCTGCCTCATCTCAGCCATTTAACATTTGAATGCCTATGGAATACACAACCCAGGACCCTGTCCTGGTGGGAAGCTGTGGGATTACTAAGCATGTGAAATTAAGCCCTGAGAGACCATATCTAGGTAAATAGGCTAGGTAGAGGGGTAGACATAGGATTTGCTTCCACTGGGGATGGGGAGGAAAGGACCAGAAAGCCAGGATTGTTCCCTAGTTCCATTTTTTCTTTTTAAGATGGAGTTTTGCTCTGTTGCCCAGGCTGGGGTACAGTGGTGCGATAGTATGTAAGAGATATGTACACTAAGATTTTACAAAGTCTCCTAGGAATTTTATTAACTACAAATAAAAGGAAATGGGCCTAGAATGAGTCCATTTACAAAACAAAAGGTGTTGGTAAGTAAATAAATGTATGTGTTATGTATTATCAGTGCTACTTCCGAGGACGGAAGTAGGAGAGGAAGGATAATGGGAACTTGCATATTTTATTAAGAGCCAGGATGTTTTATAAGAATGTATTCATGTGTTACCTGAATTAAGGCACCCCTCATTTTAGTACACTTCACTTTATTGAGCTTTACAAATGGAAGGTTTGTGGTAACCCTGCTTTGAGCAAGTTTGTTGGTGTCATTTTTCCAACAACATGTGCGTAGTTCGTGTTTCTGTGTCACACTTTGGTCGTTCTTACAATATTTCAATCTTTTTCATTATGATTTTATCTGTTATGGTGATGTGTATTTAGCGATTTTTGATGTCACCATTGTACTTGTTTTGGGGCATCATGAACTACTCCCAAATAAGATGGCACACTTAATTGGTAAATTAAGTTTCGCTGGCTGTTCTCCTAGCTCTCTCCATCTTCTCTGGCCTCCCTGTCCCCTGAAATTAGGTCTACTAATAACCCCACAGTGGCCTCTTAGTGTTCAAGTGAAAGCAAGAGTCGCACATCTCTTACTTCAAATCAGAAGCTAGAAATGATTAAATTTAGTGAGGCAGCCATGTCGAAAGCCAACACAGGCCAAAAGCTAGGCCTCTTGCTCCAGTTATCTAAGTTGTGAATGCAAAGGAAAAGTTCTTGGAGGAAATTAATACTGTTACTCCAGTGAGCGTATGAAAGATAAGAATGTGAAACAGCCTTATTACTGATATGGAGAGAGTTTGAGTGGTCTGGATAGAAGATCAAACCAGCCACAGCATTACCTTAAAGCAAAGCCTAATCCAGAGCAAGGCCCTAACTCTCAACTCTGTGAAGGCTGAGAGAGGTAAGGAAGCTGCAGAAGAAACGTTAGACACCAACAGAGGTGGATTAATGAGGTTTAAGGAAGGAGGCTATTCCTACAACATGAAAGTGCAACATGAAAGAGCAAGTGATGAAGAAGCTGCCACAAGCTTTCTAGAAGATCTAGCTAAGATCATTTATGAAAGTGGCTATACTAAACAATAGATTTTCAGTGTAGACAAAACAGCCTTCCATTGGAGGAAGATGCCACCTAGAACTTTCATAGCTAGAGAAGAGAAGTCAATGCCTGGCTTCAAAGCTTCAAAGGACAGGCTGACTCTCTTGTTAGGGGCTAAGTCAGTTGGTGACTTTGAGTTGAGGCCAATGCTTATTTACCATTCTGAAAACCCTAGAGTCCTTAAGAATTATGCTAAATCTACTCTGCCTGTGCTCTACAAATGGAAAAACAAAGCCTGGATGAAGGCACATCTGTTTATAACATGGTTTACTGAATACTTTAAGCCCACTCTTGAGACCTGTTGCTTAGAAAAAAATATTTCTTTCAAAATATTACCACTCGTTTACAAAGCATCTGGTTACCCATGAGCTGTGATGAAGATGTACAAAAGGATTAATGTTTTTCAAGCCTGCTAACACAACATTCGTTTTGCAGCCCATGGATGCAGGAGTAATTCTGACTTTCAAATCTTATTATTTGTAGAAATCTATTCCATGGCTATAAGCCTATAGTTGCCATAAATAGTGATTTCTTTGATGGATCTGGACAAAATAGATGGGAAACCTTCTGGAAAGGATTCTAGCTGTCATTAAGAACATTTATGATTCATGGGAGGTGGTCAAAATAGCAACACAAACAGGAATTTGAAAGAAGTTGTCTCCAGCCCTCATGAATGACATTGAGGAGTTTGACTTTCACGGAGGAAGTCATTGCAGATGTGGTAGAAGTAGCAAGAGAATTAGAATTAGAAGTGGAGCCTGAAGGTCTGACTGAATTGTCACAATCTCATGATAAAACTTGATTGATTTAGGAGTTACTTCTTATGGATGAGCAAAGAAAGTGGTTTCTTGAGATGCAATCTATTCCTGGCAAAGATACTGTGAACATTGTTGCAATGACAACAAAGGATTTAGAATATTACAAAAATGCATTTCATAAAGCAACAGCAGGATCGGAGAGGATTAACTTTAATTTTGAAAAAAGTTTACTATAGGTAAAATGCTATCAAACAGCATCACATGCTACAGATAAATCTTTCATGAAAGGAAAAGTCAATCAATGCAACAAAGTTCACTGTTGCCTTATTTTAAGAAATTTCCAAAGCCACTCCAACTTTCAGCAACCCCTACCCTGATCTGTCAGCAGCCATCAACATCAAGGCAAGACCATGCACCAGGAAAGATATTATCACTTGCTAAAGGCTCAGATGATCATTAGCAATTTTTTAGCAATAAAATATTTTAAATTAAGGTATGTACTTTTATTTGGAGACAGCATCTCACTCTTTTGCCCAGGAAGGAGTGCAGTGGCATGATCATGGCTCACCCTACCTCCGCCTCCCGAGTAGCTGGGACTACAGGTGCACAACACCGTGTCCAGCTAATTTTTAATCTTTTTTTTTTTTTTTTTTTTTTTTTTTTAAGAAATGAGGTCTCACTGTGTTGCCCAGGCTAGTGTCAAACTCCTGGGCTCAAGCAATCCTCCCACCCTCACCTCTCGAAGTGCTGGAATTACAGGTGTGAGCCACTTTGCGGAGTCAGAACATTGTTTTATGACATAATGTTATTGCACGCCTACTAGACTATAATATAGTGCAAATATAAATTTTATACACACTGTGTGGCTCACCTTATTGTGATACTAGCTTTCCTGTGGTGATCTGGAACCCAATCTGCAATATCTCCGAGGTACACCTGAAATTTTAAACAGTCGTGCAATAATAACTAAAGCTACCACTAGAGGGCTCAGCAAAGCTGCCTACCATGCCCTCTAGAAGTGGTGCCAAGAGAGCTGTCCAGGTGCTGAAGTGTGTAGAAAGGCTGCTCGCTGGAATGACCCTAGGGAATCTAGACGTCTTGGAGATTCCACTGCACAGTTCTGTGGCTGGAAATCAGTTGATGCTAGGTGTCAGGCAAACATACAGAACTGCTCTGAATTCTTTAGTTCTTTCCAACATGAATCAAACTTAGCATGTCAGGGAAGGGTAGGTGAGTGATAGTATTTAGATATGCTTCTCACCCAAGAAAAGAAATGACACTTTGCAATCAGGAATCCTGGTGATGGTGGCAGCCCAGTCAAAGCAAAAGCTTCAGATAGCAATAGAGGCTAAGAATTTTTACTTAGTTCTCAAATGGTTGAGAAAGGACATGGCCTAGGAAGAGAAGATAAGATTTTTGTTTGTTTTTAACTTTTTTTTTTTTTTTTTTTTTTGAGAGACAAGGTGTCACTCTGTCACCCATGCTGGAGTACGGTAGCACAGTCATGGTTCACTGCAGCCTCCAACTCCTGGGCTCAAGTGATCCTCCTGCCTCAGCCTCCTGAGTGGCTAAGACTACAGGCATGCATCATCATAGTTGGCTAATTTTTAAAAATATTTTTTATAGAAATGAGGTCTCACTGTGTTGCACAGGCTGCTCTCAAACTACTGGCCTCAGGTGATTCTCCTTCTTCAGCCTCCCAAAGTGCTGAGATTACAGGCATGATCCATTGCACCTGGCCTGAGATTTTTTTGTTTTAAAGATTTATTGCCTGTATTAACTTAAAACCCCCAAACTTTAAAGTCTGCTGTCACATAGTTTGTAAATAATAGCCAGGCCTTTCATCCCTTCGTCTTACTATTTTATAAGAGATCATTCAAATGTAAAAATAAGAAATTTGTAAAAATGAAAACTATCTACATTGCCTAAATTTGCTGAAGGATTGGGCAAATAACTATGGATGTTTATTACTCCTGAGGGTTTTAATTGTTGTGATCTTTTAGAGGGCAATCTGGCAGAATCTATCAAAACATCAATGAGTATTCCTTTTTTTTTTTTTTTTTTTTTTTTTAAGACAGAGTCTTACTTTGTCACCCAGGCTGGAGTGCAGTGGTGCAATCATAGCTCACTGCAGCCTTGACTTCCCAGGCTCAAGCTATCCTCCCATCTCAGCTTCCAAAGCAGCTGGGACTACAACAGGCATGTGCCACCATGCCTGGCTAATTTTTGTTTCTTTTTTTGTTTTTTGTTTTGTTTTATTTCTAGATATGGGGTCTTGCCATGTTGCCCAGGGTGGTCTCAAGTGATCCTCTCACCTCTGCCTCCCAAAGTGCTGAGATGACAAGTGTGAGCCACTGCTTCTGGCCTAGGTATTCTTTTTGACCCAGAAAATGCACATTAGAGATTTAACTCAGAGAAATATAAATAAATATGCAGCATCTTTATATTGCAATCATGCAGAAATTACACGATTGATGTGGTAAGAAGTTGGAATCAATCTAATTGTTATCTGTAGTAGATAGGTTAAGTTATCATTCAGCCATTACTATGCAGTCATTAAGAACATTGCTTTACATGAATAGGCAAGGAAAGATATCCACAACATTTTGTTGGATTAAACAAAATATAGGGTAGAGAATGGTATGCATAGTATAATCTATTGAGGCAAATATATTTGTAGATCTATTCGTGGAAGAAAGGCCATACACTAAAGTATTAACAGTAGGTTTTATTTAAAGACTGATATACCAGGGGAAAGGTGAGGGCCTTTTCACTGTTTGGTACACATTGGTATCATACCATAATCATATAGTATTTATACTTTTAAAAAGATTAAAAGGAATTGTGTAAACCAAAATATTGAGGCAGGGAATATTACTATTCCCTGTGTCTGTATCCTTTTAAATTTTTATTCCTTTCAGTTTTATATTTAACACCACTAGACCAATTTGGTTCTTTTAAGAAAATCCTTCTGTTTTCCAGCAAAGGACTTTATCAGAGTAGTTTTTAAAAGTGAGATGGGGCTGTGCGTGGTGGCTCATGCATGTTATCCCAGCACTTTGGGACGACGAGGTGGGCAGATCGACTGAGATCAGGAGTTCAAGACCAGTCTGACCAACATGGTGAAACCCCATCTCTACTAAAAATACAAAATTAGCCGAGCATGGGAGGCACCTGTAATCCCAGCTACTCAGGAGGCTGAGGCAAGAGAATCGCTTGAACCCAGGAGGCAGAGGCTGCAGTGAGCTGAGATCATGCCATTGCACTTTAACCTGGGCAACAAGAGTGAAACTTCATCTCAAAAAAGTAAGATGGATATTACCCCCCAAATTTTTCATTAAGAATCAAATCACAAAAGTCTCTTGGTAGCTTAATAGATCAGTTTGCATGTCATTTATGCAAAAGTTATAATAACAGACAGCTATGGATGTATAAACCACTAACAAAGGTTTTGGGTACTGATCTACGGAATCCAAAGATCTGAGAATACATAGCTTACGTCTGTATTATAAAAGTCATCTTTAAACTGACTTATGCAAAATTCAATTAATACTAATTAAGCTCTTGATTTTAGAAAGCGTATTAGTCCATTTTTATGCTGCTGATAAAGACATACCTGAGACTGGGTAATTTATAAAGAAAAAGAGGTTTAATGGACTCACAGTTCCATGTAGCTGAAGAGGCCTCACAATCACGGCGGAAGGTAAAAGTCACGTCTTACATAGAGGCAGACAAGAGAAAATGAGAACCAAGTGAAAGGGGTTTCCCCTTACAAAACCATCAGATCTCATGAGACCTGTTTACCACCACAAGAACAGTATAGGGGAAACCACCCTCATGATTCAATTATCTCCCACCAGGTCCCTGCCACGACACATGGGAATTATGGGAGCTACAACTTGAGATGAGATTTAGGTGGGGACACAGCCAAACCAGATCAGAAGGGGTAGTGAGGTTTTGGGAAGTGGAAAGTCTGTTTAGCATTGGAAAGATTCCTGGACCAGACACAGAAGGAATCCTTTGCAAAGATTCTAAATTAAAGGGTGAGTATTGCAACAGATTATTCATAAACATGATCTAAGGCACCAGATTTATTGATGTTTGCAAACTGTACATTCGCTGGATAATTCCTCCAACTTGTGTCATGGGGTGGGGAAAATGAATCACCACAAAGGCCGAAATCCTGTGACAGGATTGCCTGCATGTGGTAATTAGAAGTCTTCTAAAAAATGTTAGTTGCCTTTTGGTACAATCTGCTCAGAATCGTATTTGGCAAGTCCATCTTTTAATGTTTCTTCATCCTTACATTAATGCATTCAGTAAATAGAGCATATTGTAGTGGATGGTTTGGATGTATCTGATTGCTATTCAAACTGAAACTTAACAACTAATGGAGCTAGAAAAAGTTATTGAGGTTAAAAGCATTCTACCCTGGAGTGCCAGTGAAGAGAAAGGGGAACCTGGGTTCCATTATTTATCTCTTCTAACCAGTACAATGCTGTGTGGCTCATCTCAAAACAAGAAAAAGTGAAAGGCAAGAGACATTTACTTCTTCATATACTAGAGAAATGGATCTGTAGTGATTTTATACCTTTTGGATGAGATCATTTTCCTTTTCCCAGGTATGGCTTTACAACAAAATAATAATAATTCTCTTTTAATGGAGCACTTACTATATACCAGACAAATTTAACAAACTTAATCTTCACTGCAATCTTATCAGATACATTCTATTTAAGAGATAGAATTTATTCCCTGTTTACAGATGTGAAACCTGAGGATTAATGTATCCAGGGAACACAACTGTTGACTAGCAGGAGTAGTTTACCATTCATTTAAACAATTCAGGTTTAGTAAATGCCCAGAGTCTATACTGCTTTCTTCTAAGCACTTTAGAAAAGAAGATTTAACCTGATTGTTTTTCCCTATGAGTTAATCATATGCTTTGGGAGATAAGACACATACCGATAAAGCAAGGTGTGAACAAGGGAGCATTAAACAAAATAGAATTAAATCTAATACAAAGACTAAAAACAGGACAGTGTAAACTACCAAAGAGGCAGGTTGGGTAGGAGGCCTAAAAACTCTAGAAGGAAGTATTTTAGAAGGCTTGGGTTGCCATAACAGAATACCAAAGATTGGATGGCTTAACAATAGAAATTCTGCCCAGTGCGGTGGCTCACGCCTGTAATCCTAGCACTTTGGAAGACTGAGGTGGGCGAATCATTTGAGGTCAGGATTTCAAGCCCAGTTTGGCCAACATGGTGAAACCCAGTCTCTACTAAAAATACAAAAATTAGCTGGGTGTGGTTGTGCACACCTGTAGACCCAGCTACTCAGAAGGCTGAGGCAGGAGAATCGCTTGAACCCAGGAGGCAGAGGCTGCAGCGAGCCGGGATCGTGCCACTGCACTCCAGCCTGGCGACAGAGCAAGACTCCATCTCAAACAAACAACCAAACAAGCCAAAAAACCCCAGAAGTCCGTTTCCTCACAGATCTGGAGTCTGGAAGTCTAGGATCAAGGTGCTGCAGGGTTGGATTCTCCCGGCTTGCAGGTGGCTGCCTTTTCGCTGCATCCTCTTCACATGGCCTTTTCTCTGTGTGTGCACACCCATCATGTCTCTTCCTCTTCTTACAAAGACACCAGTCAGGTTAGAGCAGGGCCCCACTCTTAGGAGCGCATTTAGCCTCTTTAAAGACTCTATCTCCAAATGCAGTCACTTTGGGGATTAGGGCTTCCACATAAATTGAATTTGGGAGGGACATAATTCATTCCACATGACAGAGGCTCAGTGGAGTAGCAGCGGATTGTGCAGAGGACCAGGGTAAGGTTGGAGGAAAGATGGTGCTGGAGTACTGGCTGAGTATGCACACCATCTGTCAGAAGGTCAGGGAGGTGGCCCTGCACTGGCATAGTGTTTGACGAGATGACCTCAAAAACCCTGTGCAAGTATAAGATTCTGTGAATTATAGGCCAGAGACTTCTCCAGCTGACAGAGACCTTTTAGGAAGAGTGCTTGATAAACACTCTTGACAGTGTGGAATGAACCACGGGTGCTAAGTTGATCCTTAATGTGCATAAACAATTCCTTTCCCCCACTCTTATAAGCCTAGTAATAGTAGATAAGCTTCTATCACTTTGCAGGATTTCTGAAACAGGAGGTCAAGGGTTTTGTTTTCTTGGATAAAG
This sequence comes from Cheracebus regulus, assembly GCA_963574635.1. NCBI lineage: Eukaryota > Metazoa > Chordata > Mammalia > Primates > Pitheciidae > Cheracebus > Cheracebus regulus. Next base: position 28,255 of record CAUYQU010029228.1, read on the forward strand.
ACATTTATGCCTCTTTAGAGGGGTATCACTTTTAATTGGATCTGATTTTAAATTTCTTGAAACTCTGAAACTCAAGACAAATGATGAACGTTTGGCAACATAGTATGTGCTTAGCAAATACTTAACGACCTGCGCTAAGACAATGACCCCTTCTCCCAAAATGTTTCTTACTTTATTAAATATAAAGAGCAAAAATGTATACTATGGCAGACACCAGATTTTTTTAAAAGGGAAAAGTCCAGATGTTTTGGATCATGTTGAGTCTCCCTAAGATAAACCTTCCAGCTGTTTAAGGAAGTTTGGACTTGTGGGGATGAACATGGCCCTCACACAAACTTTGATATTTCCTACTCTATTCCAACTCCTACAGAGGCAGCTCTTGTGGAATGTTTTTCTTTGGCTTGAATTTCTCAAGATAATGTTCATTAAAGTGAAAAGTCGATATCCATAGTTCAAGGGCAAAGGAGACCAGAAGGTACTGAAAAAATTAGAGTCCTGCAACCCAAGAAGGCCACCGTGTTGTGCTGGCATATCAGGCCACAGCAGTGGAGTAGCCAATTCTTGAGGTGAAAGCCACAGGAAGGGAATTAAAGCAGCTCCAAACCTCTTACTCAGCACATGCTGTTATTCATGCAGAAGCGGGGTTACCAGTAAGACTCAATGTGCTGACTCAGTGTCAGCCTACAATTCATATTATTAATAGAGAAATCCTTCCACGGACTAACCCTTAATGGGCAAAACACCCTTATTACGTTTGGGTGAGCACACCCAGATGTAATTTTTGCTGTGGGTCATGGAAAGGTAATTTGCCCAACCAAGGGCACAGCTGGAATTGAGAGAAAAGTGTACATGGGCGGTGGAGCTCTTGAGAACAATGCCTTCCAGCTGTGACCTTGGGCAAAATGCTTATCTTCTCTAGGCCTCCCTCAGTTTCCCTATCTGTAAAATGGGCGTTAATTGGGGGAAATGGGGAATACTCACTTTGTAGGTGGCCTGGGAGATTAAATATTAAAATGAATGATGCATTTGCCTCAGAACCCTGACAATTCATGAGTATTCAATAAATATGAATAGTAATTAAGACAGTAATTCAGGGTGTCCTGTTTCCATTCAGAGTAGTAAGCGTTACCAGTTGCTTTTAATCAACTAGGCACTATCTTTCATATTTAAATTTATGCCCACAAAGACTATTAGAAGGGAGAAAATTTAGAAAAACATATTTAAGAAACAGAACAGGAAATTCTGCCTAGTATTTGAAAAAAATGATATCCCTGTAGGATCTTAAAATCAGGATCTCACTCTTGTGATTCTATTGATGACAGTTGTGGACACATTGAATTGAAATCCTGTGTGATGGTCATTATGTTAAAGGCTTTACCTGAAATATTTAATCATTAAAATGACCATAGGAAATATGCTCTTATCCCTGTTTCACAGATTAGAAAACCAAGACTTTGAGAGATTAATTTCCAAAGGACTCACTGCTACCACATTAGTTATTTATTGCTGTGTAAGAAACAATTCCAGAGCCAGGTTCAGTGGGAATTGATTGAGGCAGAAGGATTGCTTGAGGCTAGGAGTTTGAGACCCTCTTGGGCAACAGTGAGACATGTGTCTCTTAAAAAAAAACTTAAGTTAAAAAAAATAAAATGATTCCAAAACGTACTGTCTTAAGATAAACATTTTCGGGGCCAGGAGTAGGGTGAAGTAAGTGAGGTATAAGTCTGGAGTGCAAAATTTAAGGGGATGCCAAAACACTCAGCAGGAAAGAGAAGCAATATTTTTAAAAATTAAAATTAATGCCAAAAACCCCCATGGTGAACAAAATGCAATAAATTTTAAATAAACACAAGATCGGTGTTACTGAACTTTCCTTCTGCCTCAGACTCCAGTCTGGCTTGCTGCAGCATTGTTAGTTATCCTGCCTTGTTTTCAGTTTCCACATCTTCCAAATCACCTCATCCTTCTCCAAGCTCTACCTCCTCATCTCAAATTTGTCTGCTTATCTCTATCCCCAAAGCCACTCTTCTAGTCCCAGCTCTCTTCGTCTCTCACTTGTGCTACTGGAATAGTCACTCCAAATGTCCTTGCCACTTCTGCTCTGGGTTCTCCAGGAAGAACCTGAGATGAAGATTTGCATGCAGGAAGCTTAGCAGGGAGTGCACAGAATCCACGGGGAAGGGCAGTGAGGGAATCAGGACTGAGCCACGCATGACAAAGTCCTCGGCTGATCTCACAGGAGGCTCTGATGTCTTGAATTATTGCAAAGAAGTGGTCAGGACTTTATACCGGTACGTGCCTCCCATTCCACATACATAATAGACGTATCACTGCATGCAAGCTTCCCTGAAGGAGGACCATGTCCTTAGGCTAGGCAGCTCTCTTCAGCCAAAGTGAATTCCCAGACAGGGATCAGCTGAACACAGTCAGTCACCACTGCTAACAGAAGCCAGGGGATTGAGTGCTTCAGTCTTGAAGCAGGTGATAGATGGCGGCATTGGGATGGCTTATCACAGCAGCCACTCCCTCTTCCAATCTACCCCTCCTGCAGGGGCCTACTTTCAGCTGTTGGACAAACTGAGAGCTGCCCAACCCTACGCCAGAACTTCACCGTTCTCAGCCTGAAACGCTCTCCCACTCTGCCTTCCCAGCACTGCTCATTCTTTGTCCTAAACGATCTTTGTCACAGAGCTCTTGCTGATCCCTAATTGTTTTCCCTGCTTCACATTAAAGCATTTCAAAACATCATGGCTTAAAACAAGTATTTATCATTTCCCATGATTCTGTGGGTTGGCTAGATTGTTCTGCTGGTCTCACTTGGGCTCACTTCTGTGGTTGCAGTCTGCTGGCAGGTTGACTTGGGGTTGGGCTGAGCTGAGATGTGGGTCTCTCCCTCTCTACGTGGTCTTTCCTCCCAGCTTCTTTCTGGTATGGTGGTCTCAGGCTTCCGACTGGGTGGGAATAGAAGCTGAAGACCTCTTGATGCCTAGGCTCTGCAACATGAATGACATCACTTCTGCCACAGTCTATTGGTCAAAGCAGGTTATGAGGACAGCCCAGATCCAAAAGGTAGAAGAAGAGACACTGCCTCTTGGTGGAAGGAGCTACAATGACTTTATGGTTATACTTAAACCAATCTAAACTAAGCACCTATGCAAATCTCTCCCTAACCATGTTCTACTTTTTCTCCATAATTATTCTTATCACACTTTGCGATCATGTTTATTTGTATTTAATTTGTTCTCCTGCTGCATTAGGAACTCTAAGAGAATAGATGTCATGCCAGTTTCTCCACTCATCCCAACTGCCCAGCCAATGCCTCACACATAGTTGGTGATCAATAAATATTGGTTGGATAAATGAATGTAAGTTCCCTCTCACATCTACTATTGTATGGCTGCTGTGGATTTTGACAGCCCAGAGTTACTATCAAAATGGTCTGAAAGTAGTAAAAAGTGAGAGGTCTCATTTTACGTACCTCAAAGTAGAGGCTCTCAAAATGCGGTTCCAGATCAGGAGCGTCACCATCACCTGGAAACTGCATAGTAATGCACGTTCTTGGGCCCCAGTCTAGACCGATTGGCTCAGAAACTCTGGGGGCAGGGCCAGGAGATCTGTCCTATTAAGCTTTCCAGGTGGCTCTGGTAAGCATGAAAGTTTGAAAACTGTTGTCCCAAAGTATGTTCCTTGGAACTAGCTTCAGGGACTTAAGTGATATTTAAAGAAGAAAAGGGTTCAATGGACCAATAACTTGGAAATGTTGAGTTAAACATAGGTTTCTTTTCTGTAGGATTTCATTTGCTCAGAAGCTTTAATTTGCTAATGCATTGTAGGAGTCTCTGAGGTTTATAGTGTCCAATTCCTCTTCCAGGAGTGTTGCTTGGGACTGGCATTTCATGGAATGCACTTTGACTCTTGGGGAAAACACTTCCCTAGATTGGAAGCAGAGTGTATAAGCTGTCAAAAAAGAATTACAATTGAGAATTATTTATTCAAAGAGAAATTTGCAAGGAGAGAGAGGGGAAAGGGTTGAAAAATAACTGTTTGGTACTGTGTTTACTACCTGAGTGATGGGATTAATCATACCCCAAGCCTCTCCATCATGCAATATGCCCATGTAACAGACTTGCTTATGTAACCCCTGGAACGAAAAGTTAAAATTACTTTTAAAAACAAAAAGAATTTTATAGCTGATGCAGGCATCAACAAACTTTCAGGGCTAAGTCATGTTAGTTTGTTGGTAGAAGGTTATCACAGTGTTATTTTCAAAGTTGTGTTATTTATTATGTATGTATTTGAGACTCTGTCTCCTGTGCTGGAGTGCAGTGGTGTGATCGTGACTCACAGTAACCTTGAATTTTGGATTCAAGCAATCCTCCTGCCCCAGCCTCCCGAGTAGTTGGAACTATAGATGTGTACCACCATGCCTAGCTAAGTTTTAAATTTGTTGTAGAGATGGGGTCTTGCTTTGTTGCCCAGGCTGGTCTTGAGCTCCTAGGATTGAACCTTACTCCTGCTTTGGATCCTAAAATGTTGGGATTACAGGCATGAGCTATGGTGCCCAGCCCAAAGTTGAGTTATTTCTAAACAGAATTTGTTATTAAGTCCAACTTAGGGATGAGGAAATCAAGACTCAGGGGGGAAGAACTTGCCCAAAGTAATGAAGACAATGGTTATGAAAATGGGATCTCAAATCATACAAGATAGATGACTATAGACAAGTTACTGTTGAGAAAACATTGATATAGACAAGCAGGGCTTTTCTGTCTGACTTCTTGATGAATATTGGTAAGTCCTGGGGATCCAGAACTTTCCAGTGGCATCACGTCATGACAGGAGCCAACTAGCTGGAGCTGCTGCTGTTTCTTTCTACTAGTGGGGGTATTGAGAGGCTTGGGATGTAGACTTTCTACATAGTTGGGTACTGAGAGACTTGGGGTGCTCCTGGAACTGCCCATTATACCTATAACTCACCTTAAATAAGCAAGTCCGGCCATCCCTGTGAACATTTGGATACTATTTGGCAGATGCTCCGATAAAATTTTCTGAAATGAAGAAAAGCTGGCATCTCCTGCATAGTCCTCATCTGATACAAAGGCATTCCCCAGGCTGGTTTTGCATTAGTAATATACTAATAAATCATATTTTTCCCATCCCACTGTGTGGTGCTGTTCTGGGTTTCTGTTTATTAAGCAGAAGAAATCATTATTGTATATAAAATGACTCCGGACTCCTTCTCACCACACAAAGTCACAAATCTAAGTTTCCAGTAAAAAGCACCAATTAAATACCTATCAATGGGAAATAAATGATTATTAGCACAGAAGAGACTAAAAAGCTATCATTTGAATTCCATACCTTTTGCTTATTACAGTATATGTCCAACTTATTATTAGCAACATCATTATATAACTATGCTGTGATAGCAGCCACCTTTCATTTATTATGTATTATATGATTTAACTCTCAAAACAACACCATCAAGTAGCATAATTTTATCCCCATTTTTCTGATGAGGAAAGTGAGGCTTAGAAAGACTCTCATGCTTCAAAGCTGGACAGCCTGCTTAGCTACTCTGCCATTCTGTATATAACAATGAGAAATGTAAGAATAACTTAAATGTCCCTTCAACAGACTCGACTGATTTTTCTTTTTAGCATGCAAAATCTTAAAATAATGCATTTTTAAGTTTCAGACCACTGAATTGCTTTTAAGACATGCCTTTCCTTCTCCCAATCTATTAATTACAGAAAGCAGCATGGGGTTTTGATGAGAAGCAATGGCTTTGATGTGAGGAATGTCCAGATCCAGGTAGAGCTACTTTGTGGGATACGGTCCTTTGTCCTGCAAATGGGGAATATAGTGTCCCACGTCCCACAGTTGTAGTGAGTGCTAAATGAGAAGATGTATCCGTGTAAAGTTCTTGACTCAGTGCCCAGCACCCAGCAATTGTTCAATGAGTGGCGGCTGGCTCTCTTATTATTGCGGGAGTCCTTTAAGTTCAGCTGAAGAGTTCTCCAGTGTTTAATCTTTCCCACCCCTGGTCCCATAACTTTCATATATACCTTTACTTATTTAAGACTCATGTCACATCTACTTTAAAAAGGGTTCAAGATGGGAGTTCTAAGTCAATCTCTGTGTAAGCACTGTTGGCTATGCATTTGTTGGCGATGTCACAGGTCCCAATTCTGATCCCAGTCACATAAACTAGGCAAGCCTTGTGACTCATTTTCCTTATTTGTAAAATGGGATAAGGTCAGCACTGAACTCCTCAAAAGGGTGTTAGGAGGATGAAATAAATCAAATAAATGGAAAGCTACGATGTATTACCAGCAGTCATTACTGTCAGCTTCTAGTGGGCTTGTAAATGCTACAAAGGACATGTTCCGCAACGGGAAACAGCGTCAGACCATAATGAAACTCAGTGACAGATTAAAGTCTTCCTTATGTGTTTACTGCTGGGTCTTCCCCTGTGGACGGCCAATGAGAGAGGGTCAGTGGTCCTGGTTTCTGCTTCCTCTAATGAACTCCCTGTGGTACAATTACTCACCTAAAGGTCAAAAGGCAAGTCTTAAAGGCAGAGACCAACCAGAAATCTCATTGGCTTACTTATGACATTAAAGTGCTTCAGTCCCTTGGGGTGAAGATGCTGTGAATAGGTTTACTTTTAATTATGTACTTTCTCAAATTAAGGATCAAGCAAGGAAGAAACATACAGACACTCAAAAACATATTAAATATATCGCTATTATTCTTGATAACCTAGAAAAAGTGTCCACTGCTCAGAAGCTGAAGTTCATTTGTCATTTTATGTTTTAGTTGCTGGTCTCATGGAAGAAATATATTCTTTGACCTTTGTTACTTGTAGAGACTACATCTGCTCCCTAACCTCTACCTTCATGTGTTCTGCAGCCTTTGCTTTGACAGACTGCCAACTGCCTTTTCTCCCACAAATTAGACTGAATGGCCAGAACTACTTGGGCACTGCTGTTGATGATTAAAATTGGAACATCCAACCACAGCCCACTCTGAGTAGGTTGGTACAAATTTATATCCTATGGCTGTGTGGGCAGCACCTTCTGAAGAGACAGCTGCTTGTTTGAAGGCTGGGATGGGCATTCTGGAGCTGTTTTGAATGTGTCAGATAGTAGGAGGCTCAGTTGTCTAGCAGTTGGTCAAGAGCTTGAATTTGTGAGGCAGATGACCCAGTTAGAGCCTGACCTTACTAGCTGTGTGAGCTGAGGCAAGTCACCTCACCTCTCTGAGCTTCTTTCTTTGCCTGCCGCCTCCCTCCCTCTCTCTCTTCCTCCCTTGCTCCCTCCCTCCTTCCTTCCCTCCTTCCCTTCCTTCCTCCCTTCCTCCCTTTCTCCCTTCTCCCCTTCCTGCCTTCTTTCCTTCCTTTCTCCCTCCCTTTCTCTTTCCTTCCTTCCTCCTTCCCTCCCTTCTTCCCTTCCTCCCTTTCTCCTTCTTTCTTCCTCCCTCCCTCCCTCTCTTCCTCCCTCCTTCCCTCTCTTCCTCCCTCCCTCCTTCTCTTTCTTCCTCCCTCCCTCCCTCTTTCTTCCTCCCTCCCTCCCTTCCCTTCACTTCCTTCCTTCCTTCTTCCCTCCCTCCCTCGCACCCCCCCTTCCTTCCTCCCGCCCTTCCTTCCCTCCCTCCTCCCTCCCTTTTTCCTCCCTCCCTCCCTCTCTTTCTTCCTCCCTCCCTCCCTCTTTCTTCC
>CAUYQU010029229.1:0-40027 GCA_963574635.1 Cheracebus regulus
TACACCCTTGGTCTATGAAGTAACTGTTGGATCTAGCCTCTAAAGGCAAGGTCATTCAACAACACCTCGGGCACTGTCCTGGGTGCCAAAAATCTAGGGGTGCATTCCCTGGTCTGTTCTTTGTTCTCATGGTGCTGATAGTCTAAGGGGAAACTCAGGTAATAATAGATGCATAAGTAAATTTTAAAAATAAACGCAACTGAGATTATTTCAGATAGACAATATTGCTCTGAAGATGATAGCAGTGGATAATGGCTCAAAAAGGAGCTGAGGTGGGATGATTTCAAAATGATGAGAAAAATGGTCCCAGGAAAAGAAGTGTTTAAGTTGAGACCTGAGAAAAAGAGAAGCTGCTGGGTGCGGTGACTCACACCTGTAATCCCAGCACTCTGGGAGGCCAAGGTGGGTGGATCACTTGGGCTCAGGAGTTTAAGACCAGATTGGCAACATGGTGAAACACCATTTCTATAAAAAATAGAAAAGTTAATTATGTGTCATAGTGCACACCTGTAGTGCCAGCTACTCAGGAGGTAGAAGTGGGAGGATCACCTGAGCCCAGGAGGTAGAGGTTGCAAAGAGCTGAGATCATGCCACTGCACTCTAGCCTGGGCAACAGAGTGGAATTCTGTCTCAAAAAAGAAAAAGAAAAATAAGAAATGAGCAGAGGCTAGTCATGAAACATTGGAAGAAAGAGGCTTCAAGCCTGATAGCACAAAGAAAACAGTGTTGATATGGAAATAAGGCTGGTTTTTCAAGAATCCAACAGAGGTTCCATGTGAGTGTAAAACAGTGAGAAGGGATAAAGGCATAGGAAGAGAGAGGAAGAGGAGGAGATGGTTTTGAAGAAATTATTGTCTTTGGGCGTATTCAGCTTGACATTTTACTCATAGAAAGAGCAGGTCCTTTAATTCACAGCCAAAATCCCTGCACATTTTCCAAGAAACATACTGCCTTTCTATATTTTCACTCCATAAAAGCTATAAATAACAACTATAAATCATCACCAATTTCCAAACCCAACAAATGTAAAATGACCACTTTTACTGGCTGATCGTTTTAACTTTTCGCCTCTGGAGAAAGTGTTTCCAATATTGATCTTGACATTCAAACCTCAGGGCTCAGGAAAGAAGCTCCTCTGTTGAAACCCAGTAAAGCACAATTACTGTGTTAATGTGTGATTTTCTGTTTGGATAAAACACTCAAATACACTTATTAAATAGCACATGCATTGCCATAGGGGAAAAAAATCATAGCTAGAGACTCTGGAGGTGGCTGGCAAAGTTTCTTATACTGTGTTCCAATCTTACTTCACGTCAATAGACACTTAATGAGTGTTTCCAAGCTGACGGTCCTGTGCTAGGTGCTGTGGACACAGACACCCCCAAGTCAGAATTCTGTCTGCAAAGAGCTCACCATGGGAGAGGCAGGCACGCATATGTGAGGTATAATATATTGACTTAAGGGCTAGCCTAGAAATTTACATAAAATACTCCAAGAACAAAGCAAGAAAAGTTATTAATTCTCAGCAAAGAGAATTGTGGATTTAGAAAACAGATAGAAAGGATCACAATTTTGTATAATTACAAAAGAAAGGATACCTAGGTTTGCAATTTTAGAGCATACAAATGACACCATTCCATAACTCATTATATTCCTAATTCTTGTTAAGGAAGTTTAAAAATCTTTCATCTACAATAAATGACAGGAATGGTCATCTTAAAACACAACAGAGACAGAACTTTTTCTTCCTAATGGACCTTACATGGAAATACATGGCATGCTCTACTTTCAGAGTCGATTTGATGAAACAGCCTTAGAACAATGCCTTCCAGACAGGAAATATGACAGTGTGTTTCCTGCATCTCTGTTCAGCACTGTCTCTTTGAATTTCCTGAAAACCACTTATAACACAACTCATCATAAAAGAATTACAAAATATTAAAGAGGCAAACTGAGCCAGTTCCCCGTGATCCACTGACACACAGCAGACACATTTTACACACGATTACACATACACACACACAGTTATAAAACCCACATAGGTCAAGTGCAGTGGCTCACGCCTGTAATCCAACACTTTAGGAGGCTGAGGCAGGCGGATCACAAGGTCAGAACATCGAGACCATCCTGGCCAACATAGTGAAACCCCATGTCTACTAAAAATACAAAAATTAGCTGAGCATGATGGTGGGTGCCTATAGTCCCAGCTACTCAGGAGGCTGAGGAAGAAGAATCGCTTGAACCCGGGAGGTGGAGATTGCGGTGAGCTGAGATCACACCATTGCACTCCAGCCTGGTGACAGAGCAAGAGTCCCCCTCTCCAGAAAAAAAAATAAAAATAAAAATAAAGTGACATGAAAAAGACGTGGCTATCCAAGGGTTTCTTGGAAATTCACGAAATACGAAGTACAAAGAGGAATTCTTTCAGACTCATAAGGAAGAGGCTTATGTTTGCCACCTTCATCACCTCAAACTCCCTCCTGAGTTTACCAGAGCCATCGCCTCATTCCTGAACCATGTCAAGTGCTTTGTCCTCAGTCTCCCAGAAGCCACTCTGGGATCTGCCCATCAATTTATCACTTTCTAAAACTCAAGACTGGTTGGTGTCCTTGATGTAACTTGCCATTGCTATTAGGCAAAAGGTCAAACTATTTAACACGGCCTCTGAGGCCTCAGCTTCTCCGGCCACTCCCATGCTTCCAATCTCCTGCCACACTCCCCTTTGTTCTCTGCATCCAGACTTACTTTCCCCCTTCTTTTCCACCCCCACCTGCCTGTCACTCTTTCACTGGTTGGCTCCGTCCGGTCCTTCTGCTCTTAGCTCATGTGTCACCTCCCTGAAGAAGCCTTCTACACCTTCCAGACGAGGCTACTGTATTTACTGTATTAGTCAGAGTTCTCTAGAGGGACAGAACTAACAGGATGTGTATATACTTATATATACCTATGTAGGCTGGGAGGCTAGGCTAGTCTAGTCTTTTCATGTTTTTCTGCCTGCTTTATATTCTGGCCATGCTGGCAGTTGATTAGATGCTGCCTGCCCAGATTAAGCGTGGGTCTGCCTTTCTCAGCCCACAGACTCAAATATTAATCTCCTTTGGCAACACCCTCAGAGACACACCCAGGATCAATACTTTGCATCCTTCAATCCATTCACGTTTACACTCAGTATTAACCATCACAGCTACTATGACCTTCTTGAGTACTCCCTGTCTTAGAAACACACAGAAACATGCAGCCCATTCAAGTTCTGGTGTCCAATGCCTGTCTTAACGACCAGAAGTGACTTCCACAAGGACAGGGACTACAGCTGACTCACTCCATTCACACCACCTAACAGGGCCTGGTACATGGTAAGTGTTTCATCAAACTTAGGCTGGAGAAATGAAAAAAGGTAGAGGGGGAGAATCAGACAAGATGGAAAAATGGTAACAAGATCTCTGGACAGAAAGATGTAAATTTAGTATCCTATGTATACAATGTCTATAACTAGGAATTACTCTATACAGTATATAAAGAATTTCTGCTAATCATTGAGTGAAAGATAAGGAATGCTTAAACAAAAACATCCAGTGAATATAAGTAAGCAATTGCAGAAAAAGAAACATATAAGGCTGACACCCACATGGCAAGGTCTTCAAACTCATCAGTATTTATAAAGTGCAAATTATTTTTAAAAATTATGACAATATTTAATTAGAACAATTTAGAAAAGTGAATAATGCCAAGTATTTCCAGGGATGAGTGGATTTTGGCATTCACATTTGTTAATGACTTGAACATGGACTGGCTCAGCCCTCTGGAGTGAAGTCGGATAGTTTCTACTCTATTAGGTGCACACAAGGCCTATTAAATAGAAGCCCCCCCACAAGTATATGTACCAAAACAACCCTCCAAATGGAAGTGCCTTTCCCAAGATTATGGAGCTGGTAAGTAACAAAGCTTGGGTGTGACTCCAGCAGCCTGCTCTAGAGTCCATGTTCTTAGCCACTATGCTATGCAGACAGGGAAAAGGTTAGCAGAAATCAACATCTAATACTCCAAGCAAAGACTGAAGAACACCGAGTTCACCTCTGAAATGTCCATCTCTCAAATTATAATATGATATGAGACTGGTACTTTCTATAAGATGAATAGCAATAGTTTTTCATGGCTACAGAGACTGAGAGAAATTATGCTAATGGATGTCTCAGAAGAAAATATTTAGAGACACATACACAGAGAAGATGAATTTTATCCAGATACTTCCTACGCAACCTTTAAAACAAAAGGGCAGGGGGTACAACACAAAAGAGCATTCCAACAAAAGCAATTGCACAGGAACAAAGCAGTTTAATTCCAGAGAATCAAATAAATTCTGAATGGTAAGACTTGACAGACAGAGAAATCCTAGAACATGACCATAGAGAATAGATTGTACAGTTGACTCTGCATATTCCTTGGGTTCTGCATCCATGGATTCAACCAACTGCAGGTGGGAAATACAGTATTTCAGAAATGCAGAACTCACAAATGTGCAAGGTTGACTCTAATTCCTACCTTTAAGAATATTATTTTGTTGCAAAACCTCTTCCTAAGAGCAGCTGAGTTCTGAATAAGAGTTAAGAAGCATAGTTTGAGATTACATATTTCTGACAAGCTTCTATGTACATATGTATTCTATAGTGAAGGCAAAAGTATAAGTCTTAAAACACAGTAGAAAGCACTAATCATTTCTTTCATGATTTCTACAGTGGCCTTTATGATGAGAAAATCCTTCTCCCAGACAAGATGGTGAGGTTTAATTTTATGTGTCAACTTGACTGGGCCACAGGGTGCCCAGATATTTGACCAAATGTTATACTGTGTGTGTCTTCAAGGGCATTTCTGGATGAATCAACACTTGAGTGGTTGAACTTCGAGTAAAGCAGATTGGCCTCTTTAGTGGGAGTGTGTCTCCTCCAATCAGGTGAAAAGAATAAAAATGTTAAATAAGAAGGAACTCTTTCTGCCTGACTGATTGAGCTGGAATACTGGCCTTTTTTGTGCTTTGATTTTGGACTGAAACATTAGCTCTTCTTGGTTTTCAGGGTTGCCAACATTCAGACTGAAATTTATACCATCAACTCTCCTATTTATCAGGCCTTTGAACTTGCACTGAAACTACACATCCACTTTCCTGGGTCTCCAGTTTATTGCCTATAGATCTCGGGACTTTTCAATCTTCATAATCATATGAGCCAATGTCTTTATATATATGTACATATGAAAGATATATTTTTATATGAAAATATATATATATATATGTATTTTATGTGTGTGTACATATATACACATAAAATAGCATAACATTGTATATATTATATCTAAAATAAGGAGTTAGCTCAAATGACTGTTTCTTTGGACAATTCTAATAATACAAAGATCAGATATTCATATTCACATATGTGAAAAATGTATATATATATATATATAATATATATTCTAGTGCTGTCTTTTTGTGTGTATGTCTAGCTAGCTGCATATTTTATATTTAGCTCTGGAATTCCTTTAAAATTTATTTAGCATATGATGTGAAATGAGAACATGATCATAAATCACAGACTGACATCTGCTGAATTTTATCTAAATTCAACAAGCAGAAGAATTATTCCTTCCCATAAAAATTTTCAAAATTAAATTGAAATATGTATTTTTTGGCAGAGCAGTTACACTCAGATGACATGCATCTCTCAGTCTCCATTTTAAGCCCAGATTTCACTCAATTGTCATGCTTGCCTAGGTACTGACCCTAACAGAGTGTTTTCCCACATTGCCAGTTATTCTCTCCACACCATATTCAAATAAATTGTTGCTTTCTCCTTAATTCATATTAAGACTTTATAAATACTAGTGTCTGCTTATGAGTGATGTATTACATTGCATTGATTTGTGCCTCTAAGTGCTAGTACCAAGATGGTTTGATTCATGTAGTCTTACAATTTATTTTATTATATGGGAGTATTACTGTCTTCTCAACAACCTTCTTTATCAGCATTTTATTAATGATAAAATTCCTTGTTCTTAAAAATTAACTGTAGAAATTTTGGTTAAGCTCCTTCTGCCAACAACAAATTTAGATTTTCATCATAGATATGGGTGTGAACAGTATGATGATGAGTGTCTTTGGTTATATTTTAATGCATTTACAAACATAAAAGTTACATAATATGTTACTTAAAATATTAGATGTTCTCCTTTGTGAAGAACTCATGGAGATGAACACATGCATTCAGCTCATGTCTCCATAGATACCCACTAAATACCACTGAAGTATAAAAACAAGTACTTTTTAGCAAACAGTATAAGGTGCAAACCATCAGCAAGAGAAAGTGTTTGTCTAAGATAGTGGAAGACGTAGAGTGGATAAAATTGTTAAAGTGTAACACAGAAGAGAAACAAAAGACACCACAGTCTGGAGTACAGTGAGGATGCCAAGAAGATGCTCTTTGGAATCCCACAGGGGTCCTTGATTTGTCACTGGCAAGTAGAGGGGTAGATGGGAGAGAAAACTGCAGTTGAATGCAAGAAAAGTGATTAACATTTCGTATATGGAATATCCATCTCCATTTCCCTATTTCCCCTCACTGAGCAGAAATAGAATGCTCTGTAGTTTCCTCAGTGGAAAAGAAAGCAAAGGAATCTTCCCTGAATAAATTTAACTTACCTCCAAATGCCAAGTTTTCCAGTGTGGTTGCTGATGCTGGCATCTTGAAAAGAGATGGAGGTGGAGCAGCAATTCTGCAATCGCTGTGGCCCAAAGTTACACATTAAGCATGGTGGTGTACAAAGTCAGAAAGGACATCGATCCTCGGTGGCTCTCTTGAATAGCCCTGGAGCACTCACCACTGGATTCTTTATTATGTTTAAAATTAAACGAATTTCTATGAAGCTCAGAAACCATAGAGAAGTTTTCTGTTAAGTGCAGCTCAAGACAATTCTCGATGATATATTGGAGAGTAAGTGGCAGCAAAAGTATGCTAAATCCTTAGCTTCTATAAATATATTTACTGAAGTAGATGTGTTAACAGCATTTAGTGTTACAACAGTAATTAAAAAAAGAAATAAAAGCAGGAAAGGTTAGATGTACCTGCTTCTGGACAGGAAGCAAAGTGTAGAGATGGACTGATGGTCATCTGGATTTATTTTGTAATTGACAGATAAAAGTTGTATATATTTATTGCATACAACATAATGTTGTGTGTGTGTGTGTGTATATATATATATATATATATATATATATATATATATATACATATACTTCATGGAATGACCAAATAGAGCCAATGAACCTGTGCATCATCTCAAATACTTTTCATTTTTTATGGTGAGGAGACTTAAAATCAACTGTCAGCAATTTTTGAGAATGCATTGTTATACACGATGTTATAACTAAAGTCACTATGTTATACACGAGTTCTCTTGAACTTATTCTCCCTGCTTTATTTTTACTCTACATGTGCATTACTTTAACAACAGCAGAAAAAATATTTTATGGTATATACAACCTTTATCTATATCTATATTTTAAGCAACTAATATATTTGAATTACGAAAAGTGAAGAGGCTAGCCAAGATGCTCACCTTAAGAACCAGCACCTTCAACCTCTACACAAGGACAAAAATAACAAGCCCCTACATTGAGGTCCAAGATTTTCCTTAGAAAGAAGTTCTTAAAAGAGATTGAAATGCAATGTGATTAAGTGATATAATAAAATAATTCCAAGTATATGGAAGCAACCAGCAGAAACAACTAATGACCTAGAGAATTTTTAGGGATCACTTCATGAAAGAGCTAACATTTTCCCTGAATCTTGAGGATGAAGGAGAAATCTGCCAGAGCAAGGGGAGGCAGAAGACGTTGCAGAAAACTTGGGCACACAATGTAAAAAGCCTGGGGCACTGTAGAGAAGATGCTGAGTATCTGACAGGAAATTTGAAGGGGGTGACATCAGATATAAACTGGGGTAGGAAATAGGTTGAGGCCATCTGATAAATAATGATAATAAATCCGCCTGCCTGTAAGCCACCAGCACTGTCTCCTCAGTTGGGGTGCCCACTCTGGTATTTGTTTCAGATGTGCAGTTACCCCCAGTATCTGCTCGGGATGTCATCATGTGCACTCTCCTTCTGTATTAGAACTCCTCCCAAAACACAAATAAAGCAAGGACAATGAACCTGACTTTCTATTTTGGGGTCAGACAAACGTCCCTGACACCAGAGGTATCACATGTAGGCTTGTTATTCCAGACATAAATCATTTAAAGCCAATAATTTGTTTCTAATTTATATCTCAGGAGGAGAAGAGACTTCCTTACAATGAGTAGAGTTCCTCTCTGTAAATATAAAATGTAGTCAAGCAGGTAAATTTATCACTGGACAGCAGGTTGTGATTAGAAGGGTGGTGAAATGGCAGAGTGATGCATTGTGTTTGTGGCAGAAAGAGTTTGCTGTATACCCAGTAACCATGTATGTTTCTGCAAATTATTAAGAGGGACAGTTAGGGCCACTGTTTATAGGGACTGTTTCACAGTCTCCCTAGCTTTGCTTCCAGATGTGGTTCTACTTGTAACCGATGGGATGTGAGCAAAATAAATGAGCATCACTTCCAAGGTAAATGCTTGAGGTGTGTCTGCACATCTCTCTCTTTCTCTCCACCAGCTGGAGCAGATAATTCCAAGGCCCTAGGCTAGGGCAGAAATTAAGACGGGGAAGTAAGCCACGTGCCAGCCATCATCAGTGACGTTAGATCGTTGTGTGTGAGAAACAAAACTTTGAACATGGAAAGCCACTGAAACGCTGAGGTTATTTTGTTACAGCAGCAAGAATTACTTGCCCAACACAGTTTTTAATGTGTACAACTATGACCCTTTAACCTGATAAAAAGTTGAAATAAACGACGTAGCTCTTTCTTAATCAGCATTGCAGTTTCATGGGCTAAGTGGAGATTAAAAGGTCTAACGTGAATCCAGCATGAAGGGCTTTGAAGCCAATGTGTTACATGCCCACAAGTGTCCAGTTGTGAAACTCGCATTAGTAAAAATATTCAGTATAAAAATTAGTCCTTAATCTAAAAGGAATTTCAGTCATTGATAAGCAATATCAACTGTTGAGCAGTAGAAAATTGTGTACGGCTTGTTCCAATTTCCATTTATATTTATTCTAAATTGGACATTTTGGGGATTGTTTAAATAATATCAGAAATGTGCTAATCAATTCAGGCAACTCTGTTATTAACTGATTAGGGGCAGCTGAGGCTTATAAGAGAGGCCCCCCCAAAAAAAATCCATGTTGGGAAGCAGTCTGTCATCAACTCATATTATCTAGTGAGACAAATCACTTCCTCTCTCTGAAAGTCAATTTCTCTCCCTGTCACATGGGATCTACTTCCTGATACCCACCAAGAACACCATGAGGTAACTCAATTGTGTGACCCATAAAGATATGAGTCAACTCAGATAAATCTCATATTCAGAGTTCATTTACTTAGGGCTTCTAATTCAAACTGGCCTTCATTCATTCACTCTTCCCATCCATTTACAAGGATTCTTCCCATTGCAATGAAACAAGAAAGTCAATTCAAATGCACCTAAACGAAAGTTAATGACAGTCATAAATGGAATGTCTACGGATAGAGTGGCTTCCAAACACAGCTGAAAATCAAAGTTCGGAAAATGCCATTTAGACATTTTTACTCAGCTCTCAACTTTGATTTTGATGGTGCCAGATCCTTACTCAATCTCCTTTTCATGGGAAGAAAAATATCCTTCAATTTCAGGTTTGATTTCCTTCAAGTCCAGCAAGAACTAGTAAATACTCATTTCCAAGAAGTACCCAAAGGATAATTTTGTGAATCTCCTTGTATCAGATGGGTCATGTGTCCATCTTTAAACCGATCACTTTAATTAGGAGAATACAATTTGCTGATTAGCCCAGCCATTGTCATGTGACCCACTCTGGGCTCCTGAAGTATATAGGTTTTACCTGATGCACAGGCTGGGCGAAGAGAGGATCCCACAAAGTACTCATCAGAGTATTTTTGTGACAAGAGAGCAAGAAATGTTGGATGGAGAGATAAAAACCAACATAAATGCCTCCTCAACACATTGCTCAAAGCAACAAAATATATCTAAAAATATAGTTATTCAATGACAATCCCACTATAACCTGATAGACCTACTGATGTTGAAAAAGAGACATCAAGAGTATACCTATGATGGTACAGATACAAAGGCAAGTGCCTCAGAGAAAAAACTTGCAGCTGGAATTCAACTGTATATTTTCAGATTATAAGATGGAGAGCTTAAGCTCAGTACCCATAACAAATCAATGTCCAGTTGCAATCCAGTACCCCCATTTTCCTAAGAAATACTTTAATTATTTTTTAATTATTTTATCTTCTTTTCTCCTTTTCCGTTTTCTTACTTGCTGCTTCCCACTTCCTATTCAGCCCTTTAGAAATGAAAATGCAACCTTTTACCTCCTCCTTCATCAGACACTTCTTAGAAGGCAAGATCATCTAACTCCTGAAGAGCTAACAGTCAATTTACAGACCAAATCATGCCTACTATGGAATATTCACTTCCGGGGTTGCCTAAGAAATTCCAGCCTCCAGGAGGGTACATCAAAAGCATGCCTGCTTGACCATTTTTACAACTTACTCCTGTCCAGGAAGGTGCCAAATCAACCGTCAGGTAGGTACGGCACCAAGCTAGCCAGAGGAACCCGTCCCTTGCTGACTTACCCCTGCTGCCTGATGGAAGTGTTTGCTTTCTTCTCCAAAAGAGAAGCAGCACATTTATTAATTCACTTCATCCTTAAAGATGCTTTGTGCCCCTTCTCCCAAGCTAGCTTCAGAATAAATTTAGTTTTCTTATACCAGACCTCACTCTGGTTAATTGGACTCTGCCTGTGGCAAGCAACTGACCTGCTTTTTGGTTACACATTGAATGTCCAATATATTTACTTTAGATACTGAGTCTTCATCAGTGGTATTGGTAAGACAGGGATATTGTAGGAAGTTTCCATAAGTTTCCCAACCAGGAATATGGCACTGCTCCTGCCCCTGCCCTAGCTCCTTCCATTTAGCTGGCACTCATGTCCACCCAGACATCCAGCTGGATTTGTGTGTTGTCTTTGGCTGGTGCCTGCATTCAGTTCCTAGCATTCCCTGCTGTTCATCTCCTCCCTGGCCCAGCTCACTTCCATCATTTATATCCTGTTCTAGCTCTCTCATCATACTGGAGAGAGTCTGCCTTAGATATGACCAACACTGAAAAAAAAGTGGAGCTGAGAAATAGATGTAGATTCTTCATAGTTCACTTGAACAGGACCAGGGTGAGGTTATGGCCTCTGACTTGATCTTTCTTCCTCTGTAAATGGTAATACCCCGGTAATCCTAACTAGCTTGAGGGGTCAACAACATGTATGAAATATTGTGCAGCTTTTTCCCGATGCAGTCCATTGTTTTCAAGCACATAAAGTAGCTAAAGGAAGGTAAAACACATGTTGCCTGGTGATGTCCTAGAGAACATGGGTCTTTTGTTGTTGTTGTTGTTGTTTTGTTTTGTTTTGTCTTGACAGAGTCTCGTTCTGTTACCCAGGCTGGAGTATCGTGGTATGACCTTGGCTCACTGCAATCTTCATCTGCCGGGAGAGAACATGTTTTAATGATTCATTGAAAGTATGTTATAATGGTCATACCAATGGTATGCATGTGAATGGGTATTCTTCAAATGCCCAAACAGCACAATCTCAGGCACCATGAACAACCCTTCAGCATGTATGCTTACATGACTAAATGGGTTGCTTGGTCAACCCCTTTCTTCATTAGTTTTATAAAACGCAGACTGAAATGTAGGTCTCCAAGTGAATTAACTTATCAGGGCAATCAAAAGTCAAGGCTGAGAAAGAAGAGCAATAACAAAAAAAGTGAAAGACAAACATACCCGTGGCCTTGAGGGACTTATGATTTGGAAAAAAGAAAAAGTTATTGTTGGAAATATATGTATGTGTTGATGAAATATAAACTAACAAACAATAAAAGAAAATCTGAATTAAACTGTTTCATTAAAGTTTTACACATTGCTGCAATTCAGAGAAAAGAAGAGATCAATATTGTCTGGAGATTATCATGGATGTGTCAGCAGCAGAATCCAGTTAGTGAAATGTCATTGCAATAACTAAGAATTATTTATTATACACTAGGCATTATTGAAGCACTTTGCATTTATCACTTCGTTTCATCCTTAAAGAATCTTGCAAAGTATATACCATTTTACAGAAAAGGAGACTGAGGTAAATGGAGTCAAGTCAGTTGTTTAAAGTACAAGGCTAGTCAGCCATGGGGCCAGGATTTAAGCTACCTGGTTTTAAACAAAATCTATTCAATGAACTAACAGTCTTCTGCCTCTCTTTACCTGCAAGAGATCCTATCCACTGTCCCGTTTGTCCTGACAGGCTGAAGTCATTGATTTATATTTCTTCCTTTATGACCTTATTGAAGCAGCTGGTTCTGGATTTTACTTAAATCTGAGATGCTGTAATTGCTTTCTATAAAAAATGAGAAGCAGAAAATCTCTATAAATTTATATATAATTACAGGGGTCTATATAACAGGAGAGCAGGTCATTGTCACAGGGAATGTGACAACCACAGTGGAGAGAGATGCTAGGATCCGAGGGCGCTGGCTTTAAAGAGACCATGAGTAAAGCAATTAAAAAAGGAAAAGTCAACTCTAGAAGCTGGACAAGGCAAGAAAAGGAAACATCCCCTAAAACCTTCAAAAGAAACCAGTCTTGCCAACATCTTGGTTTTAACCTTGTGAGATGAATTTCACACTTCTGACCCCCAGAATTATAAAGAATAAACTTACATTATTTTAAAGCAGAAAGTGTGTAGTTATGTGTTAAAGCAGCAATGAGAACTAAAAAGTTATGTTGCTTTGTCCTTTTTTTTTTTTTTGGTTCAATTGCTGGCCAACTCTTTTCTACTAATACAGAATTTACAGGGATTTCCTTGTGTACATGTGCATCCACATTACTGGCTCCCTGAGGTTGGAAATGCATTCTTTTCTTAAATACACATCTCCAAAACACCAAGCAGGGTCTCACCCACCTCATGCTCTCATACCAGTAGATGACTATGCAGGTAAGTAACTCAGGATGAGGAAAAAATGACAGAACTGTAGGTGAGGTCACATCAGTATTGAAAATACCTCCTGGTTTGACTGGCTTGAAGGCTGCCAGATGGCAACACCCCATCCAACCAGAAGTCACTGAGCTAAGAATTTCTGTGAGCCCATTAAAAGCCAATAGCACCCCATTCACCCAGCCTGCCCTCTGTTTTCTCACTCTCTTGCTGAATAGGGTAATAGAGCCCCTCGCAGGTCCCTTCTGACTGGTCCAGTGACTCTCCTCTCAGCAGTCCCATCAGGAAATGAACTATCTGAAAAGAAGCTCTAGCTCTTTTGTTATTGTCATAGTTTTTGAGTCAGAGTCTAGCTGTGTCACCCAGGCTGGAGTTCAGTGGTGTGATATTGGCTCACTGCAACCTCCACAGACTCAACCTCCACAGAATCTCGGAGTGTCTCAGCCTCCCACGTAGCTGGGACTATAGGCACATGCCCCCATGTCCAGCTAATTTTTGTATTTTTAGTAGGGAGAGGGTTTCACCATGTTTCCCAGACTGGTCTCAAACTCCTGACCTCAAGTGATCCACCTGCTTGGGTCTCCCAAAGTGCTGGGAATACAGGTGTGAGCCACCACGCCCGTCCCAGAAGCTCCAGTTCTGAGGCACGCAAGGCAAGATCCTCTGAAGCCGGCAGCTGCATTTCACCTCTCAGGGGTCTGCTAAGAGCATGGTGATTTTTTCCCACAGTGCTGTGATAATTCCTTCTGTAAGGTAAAATAAAACTGTACTTTGGGTCAGCTCAGGTAGATTTTCTCACCTGAAAAATGTAGGCTTTTAGGTTCCATTTACAAGCAAACTGAACAGTTGGTCCTAAATATTTTGAGGTTGCCATAAGTCCAGAGGCACAGTATTTTCCATGATAAAAGTCTACAGTGAACATGTAATATTGAAAACCACTTAGCTTATTCTTTTAGTATGCAAAGAATAATTCAGCTCCTGATGGTTTCCTTATGGAAAAAGGAGGTTTCTGGATTTCTCACATGGCAGGTCCCAGGTGGATAAGGTCTCAATGAGAAAAGTTTCTTTTTACTGATGGTGAGCCCTTGGTGTTCTAATGCTAAAGTAAAAGGAAAGAAAACGACAAAGGCAGAATTACTAACAGGACTCTGGGAAACTGAGTTGGGCCACAAGCAGTTCACGAATGAGCAGCAGAAATTTTGAACTCCATTTGGTTTGAAATGTCGTCTTCCTTCTGGGAACTGCCAGTAAATGATGCTACAAGATCCACTGATGATTATCTCTGATGGCAATTTGCCAGGTTAAACATGAGCTGAAGGTGTTTTCTGTCTGAATGATGGAATGTGTAGTGTATTTAAATGGCCTCTTACTTCTTCCTCTTTCATTCAGGGTTTGCTTTCTATGAACAGCACTGACCCAAGACCCACGCTTCTCTCATTTAAATTCTCATGTTCCCTCCCCCATCCTTGGGTAAACCAGCCAAGGAACCTGAACCTCTGCCTTACTCAGGCCTTACATCCCTTTGGCTGCGGACCCAGGATCCACCAAAACCCAAATACAGAAAGTCTCTGGGCAAGGTTAGCCATACCCCCAAAAAGTATGATTCCCCAGACTTCCAGATGAGGCTGCAAGGAATGGAACCTTGTGCTAAGGTGGAAGCATTATGCTAACTCAACAAGGTGAGGAGATCAAGGAGCCAGCAGCCTCCTGAGTTGTCCATACAGGGCCACAATCCACCAGAATGAGACCAGCTGAGAGTCAGGTCTGCTCACAAGCCCTGGTGTTGAGAAGAGGATTCCCCCAGGTACACAGTTTCCTGGGCCACTATCTTGGAGAGCAGAAACTGAGCCCAGTTCATGGGAATTCCCAGAAGTCCTGCCAAGAAGCTTCCACTGGCCTCTCATTGGACAGACCTTGTCAGGTGGCCGCACTGCTAGGAAATACAGCGTTTTGTGTTTGTCGGTTTATTTCGTTTTTAGCTGGGCATATTAGCAGCAGGAAGAAAATCAGGGCCCTGCAAGTAAAGGACTGAATTTTTTAAACTGGCAATACCAAGATTTGGTGAGACCAAAGAGCAACTGGGAATTATGAGGTTGGTGCAAAAGTAATTGCACCTTTCCTTTTATGGCAAAAACCTCAATTGCTAAAAAACCAACCTAATACATTAGAAGGGGGAAAGGTTGACAGTTTCTTCTATTCTTAAATTTACGCTGACAATGTTGCCCACTTATTCTGCTCTTAACATTTTTCAGAGATAAATTAAATCATATGACCACGCAAAGGTTTGTCCATGAATGCTTGTAGTAGCTTTGTTCATAACAGCAAAGCCTAGAAACAACACGAATGTGCATGAGCACATGAAAAGGTCAACACATGGCGGTAAGTCAACTCCCAGCAACAAAACACTACTCTGCAATAAAAACAGTGAGTCACTGAGTCAAACAACATGGACGAATCTCATAAACATTTGTGAAGTGAAAGAAGCTAGAAACAGTATGCTGTATGCATCTATTCACATGATAATCTAGAAAAGACATCTAATTTACAGTGACAGAAAGCAAATTGGTGCTTGCTGGGTCTAGAGTTTGTGGGAGTATTGACTTTGAAAGGGAATGAGGGAACTTTCAGGATTAATGGAGTATTCTGTGTATTGATTGTGATGGTGTTTGAACAAGTGTATGTAGTTGCCAAAATGTATTAACTGTGCACTGAAAATGGTTGTGTTTTAATGCACGTAACTGATATTCCCAGAGTAAAAAGACATACATTTGATAAACCAAAAACACACAGTATGTCAATCCACTCCAAATAGGACCACTTATCACCATCTACAGCACTTTCACCGAAGTCTAATCCAACTATCACCTTCTACCTGGGTAACTGAAAGAGCTCTCAACCAATTGACCTGCTTCCAGTCCTGGGCTTTGGTGCCTGATCTCTCCTGGAGCCAGAGTGAGCCTTAAGTGAAAACCTTACAGTCCCTCCCTGGCATAAAATACTCCAAATATTTCCTTAGGATGAGAATAAAATTTGAAGTTCTCAACTTGCTATATCAAACAGGATTAGACCGAGCTGTGAGTCACAGAAGGCTCCAAAATGCAGTGTCTTAAACAAGAGAGGAGTTGCATCTCTCTCATGCCACTGCAGCCTCGAGGCAATCAGCCCAAGACTCGTCCCAGAGTCCCAGATCCTCTTCCCTGTTGCTTCACGGTGCCAAACTTCCATTCCTAAGCTCATGGTGTGGCCCCATTTAGATGCTGGTAATTCAGCCATGACAGCCACATTCTAGCCACCAGGATGTAGAAGGGTCATGTTTCTATCCATTAAGAACGTTGCGGTCCAAACGCTCCATGGTCTCACTTGTAAGTGGGAGCTAAACATAGGGTGCACATGGATATAAAGATGGGAACACCAGTCACTGGGGAGGGTGGGAAGGGAGCAAGGGTGGAAAAACTGTCTATTGGGTGCTATGCTCATCACCAGAGGGATGGGTCAATCATATTCCAAACCTCAGCATCACACAATTACCCATAGAACAAACCTGCGCGTGTACCTCCTGAATCGAAAAAATTAAGAGAAAAATAATACATTTCAAGGAAATTTCAGGCACCACTCTCTGAGCCATATCAAGTGTCAATCACAGGAATACCTGCCTTATGAGAAGAAAAAAAAAGCTGGAAAATACAGTCATTCTGTCAAGCTTAAAATGAAGATTTCTATGCTGATGAAGAGACGGAAAAAGGGATACGGAAGTGGGAGTAACTTCAGCTCCAGCCACGCATGTCCTATCAGGGTCCACATGGGTCTGCTCTGATCACTTCCCTCCAAGTGCTCTCTCTCTGCTCAGCCATCTGGCCATCTTGCCGTTTCTCCAGCACACCAAGCTTATTTTGGTTTCACTCATCTTCTCCTACCTGGACACCTTCTCCTAAGTGTTCACAGCTCTCTTTCCTCTCTTCGTTCACGCCTCTGCTCCAAAGTCAACATTTTCAGAAGGCTTCGAAGCAACTCACCCAAAATAGCCTGGATCATTCACATTCGCTAAGTTTCAGTCTGAACCTTGCTCCTAAAAATGCATTTTGCCTTTTTAGGGGAGAAAAATTACAGAAAAGAGGCCAGGCGCAGGGGTTCAGGCCTGTCATCCCAGATACTCAGAGGCTGAGGCAGAAGAATTACTTGAACTGGGAGGTGGAGGTTGCAGTGAGCTGAGATCATGCCACTGCACTCCAGCCTGGACAGCAGAGCAAGACTCCGTCTCAAAAAACAAACAAAAAATTACAGAAAAGAGGCTGGGT
Organism: Cheracebus regulus; assembly: GCA_963574635.1. Classification (NCBI taxonomy): domain Eukaryota; kingdom Metazoa; phylum Chordata; class Mammalia; order Primates; family Pitheciidae; genus Cheracebus; species Cheracebus regulus. Next base: position 17,463 of record CAUYQU010029229.1, read on the forward strand.
GTGGTGGCTCAGGCCTGTAATCCCAGCAGTGTGGGAGGTCGAGGTAGGAGAATCACTTGAGGCCAGGAGTTCGAGACCAGCCTGACCAACTTGAAACCTTATCTCTACTGAAAATACAAAAAAAATTAGCCTGACGTGGTGGTGAGTGCCTGTAGTCCCTGCTACTCAGGAGGCTGAGGTGGCAGAATCGCTTGAATCCAGGAGTCGAAGGTTTCAGTGAGCCGAGAGCTTGTCACCACACTCCAGCCTGGGTGACAGAGTGAGACTTTGCCTTAAAAAAAAAAAAAAAAAAAAAAAAATTACAGGAAAAAAATATTTCCAGACCCTTACCAATTCCCCCCTCTCAAATCATGTTGGTATACCTGGAGCTCCAGGGAGAAATAGGAAGCTTTCTAAACCATAGAAGGCCTGTTTGTGAAAATCTGGGTCTCGTTGGGAGCCCTCAGCTTCAAAGGCTACCGGTTCCCAGGGAACTCAAGGCTGTGCATGAGGCATCTAGGAAAGCAAAAGCAACTTTTCCGTTTCTCTCCGCAACGTCCCATCCCATGCATTCACGGCTCGCCATGAAGAGCTTCAGGTGGAAAGGGTTCCAGGAGAAGAGGATGCGATCCCCACTGTGAGACCCTGACAGGCACCCGCATCAGGTGGGGAAAGGCTGTAGGGAAGCCGCGCAGAGGTTCCTGCCATTTTCTATCTGCACAGGTGATCTGAGCCGGGGCAGGGTAGGGACCCATCGGTTGAGGCCAAAATGAACCAGAGGCCGGGCTTCCCCTCGTTCTAGTACCACAGTTTGGCTGACCTGGGGATAGGAAGTGGGACACCGTGGGACCCAGGTTTTGGGGACAATCCCCAGAACGTTTCTCTTACCCACATCCTCTTACCCACTCTCAGGCAACACCTTGGGGAGGCTGGAGCGCCCAACGGGCCCGAAAGGCCCCACGCGTCCCAGCAGGACCCGCCCGTCGCAGCAGAGGAGCGCGGCACGGGCGCTGCAGGTGCACCTGCGCCCCCTCCAGACCCCCAGACTCCAGCGTCAGCTCCCTCCGCCAGGACGCACCCAGAGACCGCGGTAGGCGGGTGCGGTGGCGGAGCTTCCCAAGAGCCGAGCGCTGGTGCCGCAGACGCCGCTCTCGCTCACCTTGGTCGGGCAGCGCGCGCAGCACCCGGCGTCCTGAGACCCGCCCGCCCCCCGCTCACCCGCGGACCCCGCCGGCCGCCCACACGCGCGGTGGCCCCGAGCCATCTAGTCCGCAGGATCCGGTGCTCCTGGGACGTCCGCTCCGCATCCCTGCGAGGTCACGCGGAGCCGCTGCTCGCGCTGGGGCCGCGACGTTTCCCCGACAGCGTCTGCAGCGGGTGCGGCCGATCCGCCCGCCGCTCCTCCAGACCCCGGCCGGGCCCAGCCCCTCAGCGTCCCCCGCCCAACCCGCAGCCGCCGCGCCCCGGCTCCCCCGAGCCCCTGCGCCCCCGCTCTCCGGGCCCCGGCCCCTCGGCCTCATGCCGTGCCAACTGCCGGCTCCACCACCTCCCGCCGCGCAGTCCCCGGAGCCCGCCCCCCCGCCCCGCGCCCCGCAGTCCCCCTCTTCCCCTCCGGCCCCGCGCCCCGCAGGTGGAGAAAGCCCCAGCCCGTCCGGGAGCCGAGACCCAGCGTGCGGGGATCCTTCCAGGGCCCGGGTGGCGGTGCTGGACGGCGTCTCCGGACGAATCCGCTTCTCCCGTTGGAAAACGTCTCTGTGGCCACCCGCTTTCCTGGCGCTGAGCGGGCAAGCGTCGAAGCCCTGGGGGATTGCGGCCAGACCCTCAGGGAGCAGAGACAGAGCTGCCCCTTCAACCCCCTGAGGCCCTGCGGGGCGGGGGCCCAGCACTCTCCAACCCCCAGCTTACGGGGCACAGTTTGCTCAGGTCTTGATTGCTGGGAACACAGGTGGTGAAGAGGCCCGCTCGACTAATTTTTGTATTTTTAGTAGGAACGGAGACTCACCATGTTGGCCAAGCCTGTCTTGAACTCCTGACCTCATGATCTGCCCGCCTCGGCCTCTCAAAGTGCTGGGATTACAGGCGTGAGCCACCGCGCCGGCCTTCCCTCTGATTTTTAAAGCGCGGTCGTCTCTTCTGTCCTTCCAGCGGCACCTCTCCAGGTTACTAATGCAGGAGTCTCATAGGCCCTGGAAGGTCTGGGCCTTCTGAGGACAGGATTCTGATCCTCTTTCCAGATTGCTGCAGATCAAAAGCCAACTCTTGGGAAACTGGAAGCCTCACAAGAAAAATCTCAGAATCCAGCTGCAACCCCTTCTCCAAGCCAGCAGTACCTGGCAGTGCCCCACCTCTCCCCATCGTGCCCACAGGGCCCAGGCCAGTCCTGCTTCCATGCACATTGACTCCTCCAACATCAGAGAGGAAGTCTAAGTTTCCTATTTGTCACCAACGTTCCTGCTTACCAGAGTACTCCAGAGGACGTCCTGAGCCCCAGTACATTAAAACAAAAAACCAAACATCAAACAAGAAGAAACAATAGGGAATAATCCAGAACAATTGTAAACCCATCATTCTGCCCACCACCTCCCCAAGCCTGGACATACTAGAGAAACACGAACCCAGCCTAAGGGGGTTGGAAGTCCATTTGAAGAGCTCTCCCCGGCTACAGCGAGCTTCTCCCAGCTCCCAGGGCTGGAGATTCAGGATCCAGGCTCTGCAGGCAGCCCACTGGTTTTCTCAGACAGCTGCAATTACACAGAGGGTGAAGACCCTTGGTAAAACTCATCAAGTCAAAACAAAACAAAAACCAAAACAACAACAACAACAACGGCAAAAAAAAAAAAAAAAAAAAAAAAAACAAAAAAACCAGAATTGTTGGTTCTGATGTGCCAGACTGCAGCAACTTCATAGAATTACTTTGTTTCTGGAAATGAACTGTGTTCATAATTGCCCAGGTCTTCATTTCATTTGGCTAGTGTAAACCTGGTTTTGAGAAACAGTCATAAAATCAACTCTGACTGGGTTGTGTTGAACTTCTGAGTTGACTGAGAGCGATAAAATGTCTTATTATTTCTGGCTGATGAATCAGAGACTGCTTCACCCTCCACTCCTCTAACGAAGGAATATAAATAAAAATTTGCCCCCAAAATGTGACTCCAACTCTTGCTTTCTGTCTCCTTTAAAAGCTCTTAAATTCCAGCTCTCTTTCCCTTGCCTCGTCATTCCTCTTAGCTGAGAATAGTGAGCTCTCAGCTGCAGAGGCAAATGAAGGCCCTGGACTGGAATTCCGTCAACTGAATAAACAAAGCTGTAGCAGCCTGGCTGATGTTAAGACTCAGGGAGTGGGTCTGATAAGCACCATTCCCTTCTGCCTTCCCTCCTCACACCTCCCCAGTCTATGCTCTATCCAATAAGATTTTTAAATACTACTATTGAACCATTATTAAACATACATAGATGTCTTTTTTTTTTTTCTTTTTCACAAGTTGAAGATAGTGGCTGCCGCATCACACAATGTCCCTGAGTGACTTCGTGGAGCAAAGACCTTCTGTATGCCAACAGTGAACATAAAACAGTAAAAGGAAACAAAACAAAATGAAAACACTTTTTAACATTTGCTTTAACGTATTGGAATTTGGAGAGAGAATATTTGTTATTACAGTATAAAGCACCAGGGATTCTGGTGTACCTATAATGTATAAACTGATACACTTCAGGACTCAGATTTCATTATACTCACTTACCTACTTTGGTTTCCTGAAGATTATCTAGAATTTCCTGTAAGCTGATTACTAAATATTGGAGTAATATACTTCTCATTTCAATGGAATAGTCATATTTGAATAAGTAGTTTCTGGGTGATTATTATAAGTATTGAATGAGGTACATGCAATCAAAGGTTCTAATAAAGGAAGTCAGGGGCCTGCACAAATACCTGGGGTATTTCAGACAAGGGTACAGACCAAAAACTGTCAGTGTCTAGAGAAGAGAAGAGTGGCCATATCTCCTTCCACCTAGCACTCTTTATTGATTCTGGTTGTATTTCCATTCCTTAAACAAGCCAAGCTCAATTCTGTCTCATGGCCTTTGCACTTGCTCTTCTGTGTTTCAGGGATGCTGTTCTTATCATCTTCCCTTTAGCTTAGATGTGACCGTCACAATGAGCTGGCCCTGTGTCTGATTATCCCCAGAACCCGGCATGTTCATAGCACGTATCAGATTATGTGTCTGATATGTGCTACGAACATTCCAGGTTCTGGGAATGTGGCAATGAAAAATGAGAAGGATAATGTCTTTGCCCTGACCATCCTATGCAATGAAGGGCAAGGACATTATCCTTCTCATTTTTCACTGCCACATCCCCAGAACCTGGCATGTTCATAGCACATATCAGACACATGATCAATATTATCTAAACAATAAAAAAGATGGTTTTTGAAAGTAACTTTTCATTTGAAGCTTCAGTGATGGGAAGGTTTTAATGGTGGAAAGGAGAAAGAGGAGAAAATGCTGGTGCACAGTAAATTTATGTAAAATAGAAAAAAAAAAGAGAGATCACAGAAGTAAAAATTGGTGTACTCAGTCAATCAATGAACCGTCAGGCAAAGAAATAATCAGATTTTCCAAATATCAAAATATCATTGGTCTGTAAGTATAAAGAAGAGATAACACTCAACTTTCTAAAGTTTAGTGCTGTTGAGCTCATTAGAAATTGAAATTTGAATTTATAATAGAAATTAATGCAATTCAAATGCCTGTCATGTGAAGTATGACACAGCTTTTAATTTTTAATATTATTCCGCCTTTTAGATGTCTCTCCCGGAGGAACAGACAGGCATCTAAGACATGGCATTATTTATGAATATTTAACTAAATAGTTCCAGAAGAAGGAAAGACACTGATGATTTTCACATGTTGTACTAGACATAATAAAGAACCCCAAAGATGTCTACATCCTAACCTCTAGAACCAGTGAACATATTAACCATTATGGTAAAGGGGCCTTCGCCATTGTGATGAAGTAAAAAATCTTGAGCTGTGAAGATGATTCTGAATTATCTGAGTGGACCTAATGTAATCACAAAGATTGTTATAAGAAGGAGGCAGGAAGATCAGAGCCAGTGAAGATGCCAACATGGAGGCAGAGGAAAGAGAGATGCAGGTGATGGCTTTAAAGATGGAAGGGGCCATGAGGCAAGGAGCAGGGGAAGCCTCCATAAGCTGGAAGAGGTAAGGAATGGAATGTCCCCTATAGCCTCCAGAAGGGCACAGTTCTGTTCATACCTCAATTTAAGCTGGTGAGCTGTATTTTGCACTTCTAACATTCAGAACTGTACAGTCATGAATTTGCATTGTTTTAAGCCACCAAGTTTATAATCATTTGCTATGGCAGCAAGAGGAAACTAACATACCTGTGAGTGGTCATTTCCCCTGATATGGTTTGGCTCTGTGTCCCCACCCAAATCTCATGTGGAATTATAATCCCCCAATGTCGGAGGAAGGACCTGGTGGGAGGTAATTGGGTCGTGAAGGTAGGCTTCCCTCTGCTGTTCTCATGATAGTGAGTTTTCATGAGATCTGATTGTTTAAAAGTGTGTAACACCTTCCCCTTCTCTCTTCCTCCTGCTCCAGACATGTAGGACATGCCTGCTTCCCCTTTGCCTTCCGTCATTATTGTAGTTTCCTGAGGACTTCCCCAGCCATGCTTCCTGTACAGCCTGCAGAACCATGAGCCAATTAAACCTCTTTAATTTATAAATTACCCAACCTCAGGTAGTTCTTGATAGTAATACGAGGACAGATGGATAACCCCTCCACCCCTGATCTCAGGCTCAGTTAGCGAAAGAACTTGCACAGCTAGACCCACAGCTCTCCTGAACCTCCTTAATACTCAGCGATGATAATTTTTTTTAATCAGATACAAAAAAAGTTTACCAAAATTGTCTTATTTTGGCACTTGCAATGACGCAATGACTTTTTTTTTGTAATTTATATGTTGAATAGCTCTCCCCTGTAATTGAATCACAGTGGGAAAATGAGTTCTGTATTAAACAGTGCCTCTGGTCTCATGGATTGGCATTTTCTTCTGAAAAAGAAGAGAAAAGAAAGAATAGATTAGATTTCCTCATCTGAAGATTATGTTCTAGGCCAAAGTTGCATGTGAATTGAAGTGACTGGTACTGAATTCAGCAGCAATTAACATTTTTTATTCCTTGGAAAGAAATATTTGATTATTTTTGGTCTCTTTGCCTCTCACTTAAATGCATCAAAAGCTATGATACCTCCTGGAGTGGCCTTCCTTCAATATACTTTTAATAAACAGAGGTTCTCCTTAGAATAATCCTTAAAGAGGCCCAGGAGGATGTGCTTTGGTCTTCGTGATGAAGATCACTTCTTAGTACAGTTCGATACAATAGGCTGGGGGCGGTGGCTCACGCCTGTAATCCCAGCACTTTGGGAGGCCGAGGTGGGCATATCACCTGAGGTCAGGAGTTGGAGATCAGCCTGGCCAACATGACAAAACCCCTTCTCTACTAAAAATACAAAAATTAGCCAGCCAGGGTGGCGTATGCCTATAATCCCAGCTACTTGGAAGGCTGAGGCATGAGAATCACTTGAACCCTGGAGGTGGAGGTTGCAGCAAGCCAAGATTGCACCACTGCACTCTAGTCTGAGTGACAAAATGAGACTCCATCTCAAAAAACAAAAACAATAAAGTACAGGCAACTGGATTAGGAACAGAGTTGATGAGTGGATGCATTGGTATTCCTTGTCCATCTTCCCTGTACAAAATGCATTGAAGGTATATAACTTACTAGATGGAAGGTAATAACATTGTATCAGTTGAGTCAGCAGAGCAGCTATGAAAATTATAGAATAAGATAATTATTAGAGGAATAAGTCTTTTACAATGGTGAGTAAAACAAAAAAATAAATAAAGAACGGAAAAGGTTATTGAAAGATCAGAGAAAGTTCACCAGCAAGGCCTCTGAAATGATTGGCCTGTGCATTGGGACAAAGGAATTCCATGTGTTGGCGGTTGGTGGGGATTCAGGAAGCCACACACACCCAGCTGCTGGAGTGAGACGAGAAGGTGGGATGGCGGAAACACCTGAAGAATGGCCACTTCTCCACAGCGACTGCTTCTGCATGTGTGCAGTTCAGCTGCCAGTGCTGGGTCTGGGCCTGTTGGTCAGTGGGGCAGACCATGGGGTGGAGACCTAAGTATGCATTTCACAGAGAGTGAGGTCAGGCTTGCACCCACTGACACTTCTCTGTGTGTCTGTCACGTCTTCTAGCCATAACGAACTTCAGAGACCACTAGGCTGATTCTTCCTTTCTGTTCCACTCATCACTCATGAATTCCTCTTCTAGCCAATTCTAACCTGGGAATTACAGGTAAGGGAGTTCCAGGAAAGATGATCCCAAATTAATCAAGTTGACAATGTACAAATAGCCACCATCATCCTATAATCAAAGTTTAGAAATACGACATTTCAGTAAAATGTGAAACCCCTCTAATGGAATATGTGGAGGGAGATGCTTGCCTTTTAAATGAAATAAGGTAAACATGTGATGTATTTTCTTTTTGTAAGGATGAAATTATGGCATCATATGTAGCTATATTTTAGCTGAATTCCCAGGCTGCTCTTAAAAAGTAAGATGGAGTTTAGAGACACCTGATAATTTCAGGAGCACAGTGTCAAGAAAACAGCAAAGCAAATACACCAAGCAGGCTGCACAAATAATCACAATGAGTGAAGGATGTGCTCAGATGCTGCACGTCAGCAAAGGGCCCTGCTTCCCATCAGGAGCGATCTCAGATAAACACAGAAAACTGTCCCCAAACGCCTCACTCCTGGAGCTCTCTATCTTTGTGCGACAGCTGGCATTGCAAGAATGTGAATCTCAGGGGGAAAAAATGAAAAATAATAAGAAATATTTAATTTTGTTGCCAACCGCTAAGTATTCAGACTCAGGGAAGAAAACAAGAGACATTTTATCTGTGCGCTGACATGAGGAAAAGGCCACAGCCTTCTGACAGATGGAACATTTTAGCTTGTAAATAAGCAGCAGGGTTGTTCTGTGTTTTAAAATACCATCAAGAGCTGAAACATGGGGTCGTGTGTAAGATTTCATGGGTCAGATGATATGGAAAATCATTAAACAGGTCAGAAGTGCTCAGATTCTTTGGTTCAAAAGGAACTGGGGGTAAGTGCAAAAAAAAATAACAATAATGAAAAGCCAGGAGATAGCCAAATATAACACTCACAGTTGTTGCTAAAAGTTCAAAAGGCAGTAATTGAGTTTGGGATAAAATAGGCTTCATTTTATCATAATAATGTTAGAAAACAACCACAAGAAGGATTTGCTCTTAATTCTATGTTTTTATTAGCTGTAGAACATGGGGAGAGATACCTAAACTGTTTTTTGTTTGTTTGTTTGTTTGTTTGCTTTGAGAAGGACTCTTGCTCTGTCATCCAGGCTGGAGTGCAATGGCAAGAACTTGGCTCACTACAACCTCCGCCTCCCAAGTTCAAGTGATTCTCCTGCCTCAGCCTCCCAAGTAGCTGGAATTACAGGCACCAGCTAATTTTTACATTTTTGGTAGAGACAGGTTTTCACCATGTTGGCCAGGCTGGCCTCGAACTCCTAGACTCAAGTGATCTGCCCACTTCAGCTTCCCAAAGTGCTGGGATTACAGACATGAGCCACGAGATACCTGAACTCTTCAAGCCTCCTTTACTTCAGCTCAAAGGGATACTACAATCGCTATTTCATAAGATAGACGTGAGCATGAAAGGAAATGATGATGCAAAGTGCATAAAACTATGTGGCACAGAGTAAATGCTTATTAAATCTTGGAAAATACTACTATTTGAGTGTGTTCAGACAAATTCACGATGATTTCAGTATAAACTCCATAGCAACATTGTCATTTTACTTAGATGTCAGAGTGAGTCTTTTACATTTTATACAAAGTGTATTAATTTAAGTTCTCCCTAGAAGAGGTGGCAAAGAAGGGATTTGAACCACCAGAGATCTACTGGAAGAAACACCTGTGAAGGACAAAAGGAAGGAGCTAGTGAAGATGGAGAGACTGCTTGGAGTGTGATGCAGGCTGACTCCTAGGAAAGGTGGGACTGGACAGAAAGCAACTCAGCAAAAATGACAGAGAATCCTGAAGCCAAAGTCCCTGCCAAAGGAATGTGTAGCTTGCAGAAAGGAGCCTGTGTTAGCACTGGGGCCATTCTCAGTCATGATCTAGGAGCAGATCCAGGAAACATGGTCTCTGCAGATATGAGGGGGTGGCCTTCCATCAAGGAGGTGCCCACAGCCGCAGAGCAGAGCATTTCCAGGCCTTCATAGCTCACCTGCTGTGCTGCATGGGTCCACCTCTCCACACATGTCCAGGGGCAGCTCCACCGTGGCTCTCATAGGACTCTCTTACAGAAGAAGGTGGGTCAACCACATTCTGCATTCCTGCAGTTGGCCTCAGGATCAGATCAGTTCTCATCCTCTCATCCCCCACTGTGTGTGCGAACTGCCCCCCACCCTCAGTGAGCTTCCCAGATCTCAGCAGCCCACCTGGTGGCAGGACTCGGAACTTCCTTCCTGGAGCACCACAGTTACTGCATGTTTTCATTCCCAGTCCAAGTGGGACAAGGGAGAAGTAAGAGGTAACGCAGGTGCACCACTGGGTCCCACACAGACTTCTCCCCATGGTCCTCTGTGAAAGCAGCCTCACCTCTTTCTGCCCATCAGGGTCAATTATCCTACTGTGATAGCGTATTTTCTTAACTACAGGTCCCTGGACACAAAGGACCCAATGTGCCCTGGTGGCAGCTTCCTCTGTAGTCCCTGAGACTCTCCCTGTGTTCCCCGGAGTAAGAATGCATAAGAACAAGCTGCAGGTGAGGCACTGACACAAATATGCCGGCGGCTCCACGAGTGCTGAGTCCATATGCCACTATCGCCCATCAGTGCCCTCAGATCTGCTCAGGCTCAGACCCAGATGTACTTTTTACTCCCTGCAAAGGACAGACGCTGGGCCCTTCAGAGCTGAACACTAGTTCTGACAGAAGCCAACCACCATGGAAATTTCTGGACACATGGCCACTTGTTTCTAGTGGTCAGGGGTTCGGTCTAGCAGGGCCCAATACAAGCTGCTTCTTTAGAAATGTACAGGACTTGGGTGATGTGGACTTGCTCCAGAACCCCAAGGGCCTGCATTGTGACTCTACCGTGGGAACGTCCCCACTAGCACCTGCAACACTCCAGGGTCCACCTGGTGGCTTGGCTCAGCATTAGGGCTGATTACACCAACCCCTGTAGTCACTGCAGTGTTCTCTCGTTGTCAGGACCCCTCAAAGCTGACAGCCTTGCACGTCACATAGCATGTGGGCTGCAGCTGTATTGGGTGTAAAACCTGAAGAAGCCCACCCAATACTGGACTTCCTTCCTTGTGATATTGGATGCAGCAAGTTGCCGTTCAAGTCAGAGAGGATGTCCTGAGGCCTGTGACCATGAGGCCCTGAATCCTTGTACTCTCTGGTGCACAGGGCCCTTCCTGAGGCCCTCAGTACACTCGTGATGAGTTACTCAGTCTGTCCAACCAGAATGATGTCATCAGTGCAAGGAATCCATGTGATATTCAGTGGGATGCACGGGAAGGCAAGAGGGCTGTGGACTCTAGGGAGTGTCAGCCTAGCCCCAAGACAAGACTGTAAGAGGGCATTGTCCATCATCCCACATGGATGCAAAGATTGTGTGTGTGTGTGTGTGTGTGTGTGTGTGTGTGTGTGTGTGTGTGGTCGTGTGTGTGTTCTGAGAGCATGCCAAATCTACTGAATCATGTAGGTTGCAGTTGAAATGGGATGCCAAAGCTTCAGAGCATGTGCCTGTGGTAGAATCCCTGCATCTTTGGGTATTTGTATCTTTAACTTTCTGTATTGTCAAATTGTTCCCTGAAGTGTTTGTACCATTTGGCAAATTGCACTTGAGGGTAGAAGGTTTTTCAACGTTCTGAAATGGGAGGATTTTCCAGCAGTTTGTCCTTGTATATCTTGGAGTAGGGTGACATACTGCTGGCTTGGTTTTATAGATCTGCAGTTCATGTTTTGTTTTTCAGAGAAACACTCATCTTTATGGCCTACCATTTAATTTCCCTGCTGTCATGAGGCAGAATTAAGTTATTTCTCTTTTTAAAAGAATGATATAAGTAGGGAATAATGAATGCAAAATGCTGTAGTTAAACATCAGCAGATAGGCTGATGGATACGCTGTCACTTAGATGATGCTATAAATGGAAAGAAAGTGATATTTAATCATTTGCAAAAAAATAAAAACAGTGGTGATGGATTTGGTGTACTTTGAGTGACTCACTATGGCAAATTGTTATGTTCCAGTGAATAAAGAGAATGAAAAGGGCAAAGCAGAGAAACTCTTTGCTTTCAAGAGCAGGCCAGGTCTCCTGAACTGTTTAAACACATAAACAGTCGCTGATTCACTAATAGGGGCCAAATTGTGTCTTCCTAAAATTCCTAAGTTGAAGTCCTAAGACCAACTACCTCAGCATGGGACTATATTTGCAAACAGGACCTATAATCAGGTAATTAAGGTAAAGCTAGTATAGGACTAGTCCACTTATAAGAAGAGAAGAGTAGGTTGTGGACTCACACAGACAGAGGGGACAATCAATCAGGTGATGATGCAGGGAGAATCTGCAAGCTGCAGAAGAATCGATCCTCCTGACACCTTGATTTTGGACTTGCAGCCTCAAAAACCAGGAAAAAACAAATTTCCATTGTATAATCCAGTTGGTCTGTGGAACTTTGTTATGGCAGCTGGAGTAGGCCAATACATTAGCATTAGTCAGATTGGAGCGTCTTTCATCCAGGTGGCAAATTGGTAACTCAGGAACTTATTCCAATATACCTGCTCAGTGTTGTTGTTGCTGCTGTTTTGTTTTGTTTTAAATTTGGACCAACATTACAAAATCAGAGTGGGGTGTGGTGGTTCACACCTGTAATCCCAGCACTTTGGTGGGGGCTGGGATGGGAGGATCACTTGAGATTAAAAATTCAAGACCAGCCTGGGCAACATAGCAAGACCCCATCTGCACAAAATTTAAAAATCAAAATATTAGCCAGGTGTGTGGTGCTGTACACCTGAAGTTCCAGTTTCCAGGGAGGCTGAGGTGGGAAGATCACTTGAGCCCAGGAGGTTGAGGCTGCAGTGAGCTATGATTGCACTACTATACTCTAGCCTGGGCAACAAAGAGAGACTCTGTCTCAAAAAAATAAAAAAAATTAGGAGATTTGAAATAAAAAATAGAATACAGATTTCAGGCTGCACTTGAAAAACGAGAAGATCTGTCAATGGGACAATGCTTTGTGAATGGTCATGACTCCCGCAGCTGACATGTACTGCTGCTTTCCTGACAACGGAGCTGCGTGTTAGCTGGCATTTATCACTGAAAGTGCAATGGCTTTATTTTTTAATTTATAGGAGAGATGTGTTTTTTATCTCACCAATTATTGGCTATGTGTCCTTAAACAAATTACTTAAACTCCTTGTGCCTCAAAGTTTCTCATCTCTAAAACAGGAAAAATATTATACAAATTTTTACCATTCTTTTCTGGCTGCCATAACAACTTGCCACAAACTTGATAGCTTAAAACAAGAGTAGTTTACCATGGACTACTATGTAGCCATAAAAAGGGTGAGATCATGTCTTTTGCAAGGACATAGATGGAGCTGAAGACCATTATCCTTAGCAAACTAACACAGGAACAGAAAACCAAATACTGCATGTGCTCATGTATAAGTGGGTGTTAGATGATGAGAACACATGGGCACATAGAGGGCAACGACACATAGTGGGGTCTATCAGAAGGTGGAGGGTAGGAGGAGGAAGAGGATCAGGAAAATAGCTAGTGGGTGCTAGTCTTAATACCCGGGTGATGAAATAATCTGTATAATAAACTCTTATGACACAGGTTTACTTATGTAACAAACCTGCCTATGAAACCCTGGACTTAAAAGTTTTAAACACACACACACACACACACACACACACACACACACACACACACACACACACACACACACACACACACACACACCCCAAACAGGAACTCTTTCTCTCACAGTTCTGGAGTCTAGAAGTTCAACCTGAGCGTCACTGCACTCAAATTAAGGTGTAGCCAGGACCATGCTCCCTCCAACGGCCCTAGGGGAGAATTCATTCTTCCCTCCTCCCTCCGCCTGGGTGTGGGCATTCCCTGGCTTGTGGCCCCATCACTCCAATCTGCCTCAGAGGCCACATGGCCTCCCCCTCTTCTACACGTCAATCTCCCTCTTTCTTGTAAGCAGGCATGTGATGTCTCCTAGGGCTTCTGTTGGTTTCCTGAGGCTGCCATACAAATTACCACACACTTGATTGCTTAAGACAAACTAAATCAATTTTCAGAAGTCTAGTGGTCAGAAGTACAAACTCAAAATGTCGGCAGAGTCACATTTCTGCCAGAGGCTCTAGGGAAAGGTCCTTTCTTGCCTTTTCTGGTTTCTATCAAAATTCTCTGGGGCTGTACCTCTCCAATCTGTGTCTCCACCTTCTCAGGGCCTTCTCCTCTTACGATAAAGACACTTACTGAATTTAGCGTCCACCTAGATAATCCCCCGATGAGTGCATCTCAAGATCCTCAGCCTCCCGAGTAGCTGGGACTACAGGTGTGCAGCACCAAGCTCGGCTAATATTTGTATTTTTAGTAGAGGGGTTTCACCATGTTGTCTAGGCTGGTCTTGAACTCCTGACCTCAAGTGATCTGCCTGCTTCTGCCTCCCAAAGTGCTGAGATCACTGACATGAGCCACCATGACTGGCAGATGTTATAATGTATGTATATAATGTAGAATGATGGAATGAAGCTAATTAACATATCATCGGTTCAAATACGTATCTTTAATCCTTAAGATTCTGTCTCACGAAAACAAATACTGCAGGTTCTCACTTACCTGAAAAATCTAAAATAAGCTTTGTTCTTCTTAATGGTTTCTTCCCTCAGCAGAAATCTACCCTAAAGACTTGGAAGAGACTTGAATCCAAATGCAGGATTTTGTTTTTGCTTTTAATTTCTTCCTCATTCATGCAGGCAAAACTGATGTTTTAAAACTGAAAACACCCAATTAGGTGAATGAAAATAGAGCTTTAAAGAGAATTGCATGCCATATTTTTTTTTTCCACAAAAATCCCTTTGGGTTCCAATTTTACCTGCTTCAAAGGTAACAATAAATTAAGCAGTAGCTTTGACAAAGGACCAGACCACAACAGAGTAAGCCTTCAGTAAACAGTCTTCTCAAAAAGATAAACCAGGAGTTCTGCTTAGGGGTATGGACCAAGAGTTTGATCAGGGACTTTCCCCAGTCTGAGTCAAACCATAGGAGGTGTATTTTTACATGGTACCTTTTCATAACCATGCATAAAATCAAAGTCTGCCTTGTAAAGGGAATGGAGTTCTGACCAATACAAATGCACATCTTTGTGTGACTATAATTTAAGTTTTGACAGATGCTGTCAAACAAAGAAGACCTAACAAAGAAGATCAGGGGGTCTGCATTGGCCCCTCGTCTCCATTTGACAATTCTTAGACACTGGATGATTCCTATGAGTAGGTGGTGTCGTGAGGAATTTAGCCATTTAATCTCCCCAGAAAGAGGTCTGACCTTGGTCCTCAGCTTCTGCAAGGTGATTTATGTCATGCCTGATAGGAGTGTCTTCGTTTAGGGTAACAACTAGACATACTCCATCTTAGGGTGGAGCTAGCCACATTTGAAAGTCCTAGGGTTGTGGCTGACCTAGACAGAAAGCCTAGTCATGTGATGTAGGGTGGGGTTTTAGGTCATAAGCTGTCAGGCAACATGGAGATTGAGTTCAATCAATCATGACACATGATGAAGCCCCAATAAAGCCCCTGAATTGTGAGGCTCAGGTGCCCTTACCTAGCTGCTCATACTTGTGCATATTGTTACACTTGATGGCAGGTGGGTAACGTGTCCTGACTACACAGGAAAGCACAGTGAAAGCTTGTTGGGAACCCTTCCAGACTTCATTCCATAGACCTCTTCTTTACCTGATTTTGATCTGTATTTTTTCCCTTTAATAAACTGTAACTGTGAGTGGAAGAGCTTCAGTGAGCTTTTAATCCTTCAAGCAAATTATTGAATCTGGGGATGGTTTTGAAAACACCCGAAACTTGCAGTTGGTGTCAGAAGATAGGATGGTCCTAGGCAGTACCGTGATGATCCTTAAACTTGATTTCTGGATCAGAACTTTGCCATTTGCTAAACTCTGGATGCAGGCCAAGTGGTATATGTGGCTGTCTGGTTTCTTCTTAGCCCAGGCTACATCCAGATTTCTAAGTATAATTATAAGTTCGTGATTATCTTACCTGCTGATCAGCACATCGGATCTTGAAGGACCTTACCTGCTGAGAGAGTCACACTGAGAACATGAAATCTCTGAGCAACATTTCGGGGAGCTCTGTCTGCCTTGGGTGGTGCAGACTGGAGTGCTGCTATTATTTTTCTTCTCAAAGGTAGAAAATGCTCTTCTGTTGGCTACTCTTTTACTTACACATATAGCAGGGGACCCAGGTGTGTGGTGAAAGACTGTCTCTTGTGGCTCAAGAGAAGATCACCATCACCAGTTGCTGTAGGGAGAAGAGGGATGGTTGTCATTTTCAGGTCTATAAGTGAGTTATGAGGTTTTCTTTGGTGTTAATTTTATTTAGTGCAGGGAGGGATTGTAGGCTTCCCTCTTTCTCCGTGAACTCCAGTGGAGCCAGAGAACTTCATGAGGATGGGGAATATTGGATGGTATCTTGATTTGGTCTCTTCTGTGATTAAACATCAGTCCCTGAAAGACTCTTAAGTGGCAGTTCTGGGATTTTTCCTGGGAAGAGCTGACATAATTCCTATTAAAGGGGGCTTTAGGGAGCTGGCTAATGACTACCTCTCTGGGTATTTTTTCCACTGTGGATAATAGTTCTTTCTTATGATGGAAAGTGAATTTATTCCAAATTTAAATGAAAACAAATTATAATTCAACATTTGAAATTAAAGCATATTTATCTCTAAGGTGGTTACATTTTTCATTGTGAGCAGATGTCATTAAAGTTTAATTTACCACTAAAACTGCAAGGAAAACATCCTTCACCTGTTAATAATGGTTTTATTCCACTTGTTTTCTCTGGTGCCTTGGTGACAATAAAATAGAAGACAATCATGCACTGTGAAATGGAGCTGAATTGGAAAGAACAGGGTCATAAAAAGCATTCTTCCCTGTGGGAGAATTGATTGAAGTTGTCATTCCACCAGTTGGGAAAAGTTTCCTCTATTTGTGGTGTTGGCTGGCTTGGAGAAATAACATCTTCTCTGTATTATGATTCCTTTCTTCCCTTTTCCTCAAATAAGAGGAGAAATAGTTATTTTTATTTGCATTTCTAAGTCTTGGGATCTGTAACTGAATGTAATCATTCCAATGATTGAAGTAATATCTCATTTTAATACATTCTGTGCATTTGAAAAAAAATTATTTTACCTGTGCAATTTTAAAAATAACACAAGGTACCATACGGCCCAGTAATTGCATTTTTGGTCATTTATTCCAGGGAAGTAAATACCTACATGCTCACAGAAATCTATATATAAAAAGCAATAGCATCTTTGTTCATAAGATTCAGAAACTGAAAACAACCCAAATGTCTATATTATGGAATGCTATTCAATAATAAAAAGGAACCAATTACTGATGTACACAAAAAATGAGATAAATCACCACATAATTATGTTGCATGTAAAAAGCCCATCCCAGAAGCTTCCATCCTGTATTATACTTTTTATATGACATTTTTGAAGTGGTTATCAGGAGTTAAGTGTGAGCCTGCTGGAGGAGGTGGGCATGGCTATAAAAGGGTGACATCCTTCTTTGGCAAATAAATTTTACTTGACTGTGGTGATGAGATTGTTCTTAACTATGGTGGTGAATACACAAATGTACACCTGACAAAAATTCATAGAACTAAATACACAAAGACACACAAATAAATGTATGTAAAACTGGCAAAATTTGAATAATATTAATGGAGTGTATCAATTTTCACTTCATGGTTGTGGTATTTTACTATAATTATGCAAAATCATACCATTGGAGGCAATTTGGTTACCGGTACAAGGGGTCTCTCTACATTATCTCTCACAGCATCATATGAGTGTATAATTACCCCCCTCCATATATATTACACACACACACACACACACACACACACACACACACAGCTGCAAAATTGAAAGCACAAAGTATAGAGAACAAATGTCAATATTTTCTTCTAACCCCATTCAGTATCTTTATTCCATTCATATACATCATATTTGAGTCTCGGGAATGTTAGCTCCAGACTTCTTGTTATGAAAAAGAATAACTTACTTCGTCTTTTAGAATGTGTTTAAAGTTGTGTATGATGTTACCTGGATGCCACACATCCTCATGGGTGCACCTGCTTATCTTGTAAATCTTCATGGGGTTCATTCCTCATTGAAATTGACAGCCTTTCTCCATTATAAAATTATTGCATGATTTTGTGCCATAGAAAAAAACAAAAAATAATAAGTGGCCCATATCCCAAACAACATGAAATTGTTTCTTATGCCATGTTGTTCTCTGTATGTTCTCAAACATGGCAGCCAGCTATCTCCAGAGTAAGTGATCTAAGACAGAGAAGGAGGAAGAAAGAGTGAGCCCAAGATGGAAGATGCAGTTCATACAGCCTAATTCTGGAAGTGACACCCTATCATCACTTCTGCCTTTTACTGTTGGTCACACAGACCACCTCTGGCACAAGGCAGGAAAGGACGGCCCAAGAGGCTGAGAGCACTGGGGGCCACCTTGGAGGCTGGTGGCCATGAAGTCAAGTGTATGAAAGTGGCTGTGTAACCTGCCGTGTGCCACACAACAGGACTCTCTGCCAGTGTAAATAGAAGGAGGATTTTTATAAACTATGATTTTCAGAAAATACTGTTAAGTAAACAAATTCTACCTTTGGTGTGAAGAAGGAATAAGAAATAAAAAACAGTAATATGCCTGCTTATCTTTACTAGAAAAAACATACACAGAAAAATAAATCAACTAAAATGTAATTGGTTACTTGGAAAAGGTGAGATTTGAGGGGGCAGATGCAATATAAGAGGCAGTGAGACAATTTTATGCTTTCTTTAATAAATTTTGACTTTTGGAAGCACAAAAATGTCAATAAAGATGGGAGGGGAATAAACACATTATAAAACTGAGTATGAAATTAACAACTATATATTTCATATGAATAATATAACAACACTGAAGATAATCAACCAAAACAAAACTAATCAGCATAACTGTGGACGCAGTGCTTCACTGTCCACTCACAACAAAACTAACTGGCATAACTGTGGACGCAGTGCTTCACTGTCCACTCACAATCTTTGATAGGATTAATAGCTTTGCTTTATGTTACTGTTTGTGTTCTAATGTTCTGAGAACATGTTGGAGTATTACAGAATTGAACAGAGGAGTGAATGTTGTTGTTATTATTGGGAGTCCCTGTTTTTACTATGGAAGGAAGAACACAGCAATACGGAAATGAGAAAGAACCGTGGGTAATGCACTGTAATGTGGATATTGCTATAAACTCATAATTCCCAAATATATATGTATTTGCATGTATGTAAGTACATGTGTAAGTATGTATGTAAAATATCTGTGAATGTATATGTGTATGTATGTCTCTATAGATGTAAATAGGTATATTGATACATATATTTCATCACTCTGTACACTAAAAGGCCTAAAAAGCAAACCTATGTCAGTATCAATACTCATACTTTACACTCTGAATTTGGTCTCAAATATAATTCTCCTCTGAGAAGAATTATACCTCCTCAGAGAAGTTGTTCATTATAGGGCTGTGCTAGGGTAGGAATGAGATAAGCTCTACCTGAACATAAGAAAGTTCTGGAAAAAGTGGTAGATGCGTGTGCATGTCTCAAGTAAACAGAAACAAGCTTGAAGGGCCTCTTAGTAGCCAAATATAAAACAAAGGACTTCATCTGTCTAGACAGGATAGATAAATAAGATAAAGATAGATAGGTGATAGATACAGAAAGAGAGATAAGATAGATGATTAGATTGATCTTTAAGATTGACAGAAGGTAGATAAGATAGATGATGATAGATATAAATAAACAGATTAGATAGATCAATGATAGAGAATAGAATAGAGTAGGATGAATGGACGAATAGATAGATAAGATAGATGATTAGATTGATAGATAATATAGAAGATAAATGATAAAATGATTTAGATAGATTAGACAGATCATAGAATTGAATCAAATCAAACCGGCTGGGCATGGTGGCTCACGCCTTTAATCCAAGCACTTTGGGAGGCCAATGAGGGTGGATCAGGAGATCGGGAGATCTAGACCATCCTGGCCAAGATGGTGAAACCCCATCTCTAATAAAATAGAAAAAATTAGCCGGGCATGGTGACAAGCGCCTGTAATCCCAGATACTCTGGAGCCTGAGGCAGGGGAATCGCTTGAACCCAGGAGGCAGAGATTGCTGTGAGCCAAGATCATGCCACTGCGCTCCAGCCTGGCAACAGAGCAAGAATTCGTCTCAGAAAAAAAAAAAAAGAATGGAATAGAATAGATTAGAATCAAATAGGATAAGCTGGAAGCCATCATTCCCAGCAAATCAACACAGAAACAGAAAATCAAACTCATGTTCTCACTCACAAGTGGGAGTTGAACAATGAGAACACATGGACACATGGAGGGGAACATCACACACTGGGGCCTGTCAGGGGGTTGGGAGCAAGGGGAAGGAGAGCATAAGGACAAATACCTAATGCATACAGGGCTTAAAACCTAGATGATAGGTTGATAGGTGTCGCAAACCACCATGGCACATGTATACCTAGGTAACATACCTGCATGCTCTGCACATGTGTCCCAGAACTTAAAGTAAAATAAAATAAAATATAAATTAAATAAAAACAATATTTGGATGAATGGATGAATAGATAAGATAGATGATTAGATTGATAGATAAGAGAGTTAGAAGATAGATTCAAAAGATAAGATAGATAATAGTTAAATGATAGAAAGAAAGAGAAAGAAGGAAAGAAAAAAAAAAGATAATAGGTAAAGAAGGGGCACTTACTTCAAGCAGAATGCCAAAGACCTTCTGATAAAAGTGCAGAAAGTGCTCGAGTTAGAAAACTATTTTGCAGCCCTCAGAGTGGCATCATATCAGGTAACAATGATCAATGTATGTCAAATCCAGGGAGAATTTTAATAAAGAGTATGATATTTGCCTGGTCATAAGGTGTCTCCTCACAAATTTCTTATTAATTGGTAGAGGAATAGTGGTAATAAGAAGAGAAATTGGAGAACACCCTCCCTGACCAGGTTATCAAAATTATCATCTTCCCTGAGGTGCAGATGAATGCCGTATATGAAGGACACCACACAGTCGGTGGAGGTTTCCAGCCAGTACTGCATTGTCGTATATGAAGGACACCACACAGCCTGTAGAGGATTCCAGCCAGCACTGCATAACCTGAATTACATCTTGAGGGAAATCAGACAAACCCCTGAAACAAGTGGGGTCATCTCAGTACCTCGGCTATTTCAACCTTCCCATGTAGGCAACAGGAAAGACAAAGCCATAATAACTAAGAAGGCTCAGGGTATAAGGCATTCCTGCCATGCAGACATGTGTTTCTCTCTTAAAAAGCCTGCTGGGAGGTCCTTGCAGAGAGACATAAAGCAGCCCGTTCTGGGTGATCTTATGAAATTTTCAGTTTACTTGCTTGTGTTTGAGGGTGCTCTATTTCTTTTCCTGTATTTCTCTTGTGCTAGAGGATGTAATATTTTATTTAACGTTTACATCCATCATGGAAGAAACTGCAGAATATCTCTAGGATAACAAGTGAAATGTTAAAGACTGTGCAATGACTCTTTATCAGTCTATGAAGCAAATAAAGGACCTGGAAGCTTTATTTTTAAACATCTACACTGAACTGCATTCATTAAAACGTAAAATACAGTTTACCTTTCCAATACTCAAACACATTGAATAAAGTCAAAGATAGTCTGTGTATAAAAAGAAGAAATTAACAGCATTTAATAGAACACACCAGATAATGAATTGATGATTCAAGGGAATTTCAGAGAGACTTCTCATTGGGCATGGCGACGTTGGAAGGGAATTTGGAGAGAGTTTTGTACCTTTTAGGAGTGGGAGCAATCGGGTGGAGATAATGGGGCTAAGTGGAAAAATGAGAAAGGCAGGGCTAAGGGGAGAGAAGAAGAAGAAAGTAGAATGTGAGAATCAGAAAACAAAAGTGCAAACAAAATGTTCACAGCTGAAGGACCTAGATGGAGGCCAAGAACAAAATGCTGATGAAAATTAAGCCTGCCACTAAGTGTGACATTTGCGGGCATACCAGCTCGCACTCAGTAACTACAATACATCATTCGAATTTCTGCTCAGATGGAGGAGACACAGTGGTCCTTCCTAAAGGGGTAAGAGAAATTGGCAACCCTAAGTTTCTGCCTAGAAGATCAAAATTCTTACCAAAGAAAGGAAGTGTGTGTGTGTCTGTGTGTGTGTGTGTGTGTATTACGGGGAGAGGTCCTAATTTTATCTTTACTTTTCTCTGAGTTTTCTGAGAGGTTCACAGATTACTTTTGTCTCTGGTTCTCCCAGGATAGACTGTTGTTTGTTTTTTGTTTTGTTTTGTTTTTACAATATGCTAAATTCTTTAAAACACCAGTTATTTGAGGTGAGGGTATGGGTTCTCAATTGAGGCTGGTGTTAATACTTACAGCCTCCTTGTGCCTGGTGTAGCTGTTAGCAGAAAGACGATGGGCCCCTCTCATGCCTGAGCTTTTGCTTAACAGTGCAGAGCTTCCCAGAGCTCTCTCCAATAGTGATCATTCTAGAAATAAAGATGAGAGGAACAGAGCACCCAGCTCTCTGAACCAGGCACAGAGCACCAGTGAGGAACAACCCTTGTCCCAAAGCCACCTGAATATTGCATTTGCTACCGCAGCACCCCTGAGCCTATTTGACTGACACAAGGTGAAAAGAAGCCATATGTGCTCTGGTTTTAAAAAGGAAGCAGCTTTCCTGGGAAGATGGCCAGGATGAGTCCCCAGACCACTACAGTTAAACCTGCATTTATTGATCACCAGCTGTGTGCTGATAACTGTGCATTTTTCCTAAGCTTCCAAAGCAGTTCCCAGGGAACAGTCTAAAAACATCTCCTTGCATGAAGCATTGAAGAAGCTGCAGAGGACACTCGCTGTGGTGCCCTGCCTCTGGGAGCCAGGGTCTGGGGGGGCCATCCTGCCTCCGCCCTCTGTGGGGCTGTGCCTGCTGAGGAGCCTACAGTGCTAAGGGGAAGCGGGAGGTGCAGGGTTTTAGCTGTTTTAAATCTGCCTCGTCACTCTCTTATAGGTTACTTCTGAGTCCTGGGCCCTCCT
>CAUYQU010029231.1:0-22976 GCA_963574635.1 Cheracebus regulus
ACATACAGTTAGACAAACTGAATAAAAAGTTAAAACCCATCGGTACGCTGTATTCAGACCTTTCTTATAGGCAAGGACACACAAAGACTTAACATAAAGGGATGGAGGTAGATCTACCAACCTAATGGAGAGCAAAAAAAAACAAAACAAAAAAAAACACAAAAAAACAATAAAAAACGGATTTGAACTCAGACCTGGAACAAGCAAATTTAATAAATATTTACAGAACCTACACCCCATATCCACAAAGCATATATTTTTCAATATTATATCATACCTATTCTAAAAGTGATCACATAATAGGAAATAAATCACTTTTTAGTAATTGCATAAGCATTTCACAGATTTAAATGAAATCCTGAGCAATAGAGCAAGGTTCTCATTCTCCCTCCCCTTTTCTTTCTCTTTTTTTTTCCTCTTTTATTCTTCTTTCTTTCTCTAAAAAAAAAAAAGAAAAAAAAACTTAATTGGAATAACCTAATTCCTTAAGAAGCTAAGAAAAAAAGAGCAAACTGAACCCAAAACAAACAAAAGGAAAGGAATTAAATATTACAGTGGAAATAATGGAAACAGAGACCAGAAAAAAATAGAGAAGATTAACAAAACCAAAAATTAGTTCTTTGAAAGATTAACAAAATTATTGAACTTTTGTCTAGATTGACCAAGAAGAGGAGAGAGAAGACTCAAATTACTGCAATCAGGAATGAAAGATAAGACATTACTACCAACCTTATAGAAATAAAAAGGAATATATAGGAACACTGTGAATAATTGTATGTCAACAAACTAGATAACCTAGATAAATTAGACAAATTCTTAGGCCCAATCAACTGAAATAGACTAGAGAAATAGAAAATATGAAGAGATCTATAACAGAGAAAGAGTTTGAGTAAGTAATCAGAGAACTTCCCACAAAGAAAAGCCTAGGCCTATGTGGCATCACCATTAAATTTTAACATAAGTTTAAAGAACACCAATTCTTCACAGATTTCACTTTCCAGAAAGACTCTGTTTACCCAGTCATTCTAATACCGAAACTGGACAAAGACATTACAAAAAAAACTATAGACCAGTAATTCTTATGAGTATAAATGCAAACATCCTCAACAAAACACAAGCAAACCAAATCCAGAAGCATATAAAAAGGTTTATATATCCATTAGTAGGTGAGATGTGAAGGGCGAAGCCAGGAACAAAACCACACATTCAACAGTGAATGTCACGCATGATGGATTACCATTATGGTAATGAGTATGATGAAGAACTGGATGCTTTGAGAGCGTAGAACAGGATCTCACCTGGATCGGCAGTTGGGGAAGGTTTCTCAGGCAGGGCAGTTAAGCCAAGAGGAAGGACCAGTAGAAGAACCTTTGGTGAAGAGTAGGGAAGGGCATTTCCAGCAGGGGGAATGACTTTGGGATGTTCCCATGTCTGAAGAGGCAAGGATTCGGGAGGAACGGACAAAAGGCCGCTGAGGCCTTAGGCGTGGAGGCAGATGCTGTGTGGGCAGTTGGAGAAGGAAGATGCGAGACGAGGCTGAGAAGGAGGAAAGAGGCACTAGGAAGGCATTGAAAGCGTTTAATCACGGAGGTGTCTGGGCTAGACATGTATTAAGAACAATACTCTGGGCCATGTGCAGTGGCTTACACCTGTAATCCTAGCACTTTAGGAGGATGACTTGAGCCCAGAAGTTCAAAACCAGCCTGAGCCACACAGTGAGTCCCTGTGATGTGCACCTATAGTTTAGCTCCTCTGGAGGCTGGGAGGATCCCTTGTGACCAGGAGTTGAAGGCTGCAGTGAGCTATGATCATGCCACTGTACTGGGTGGCAGAGCAAAACCCCATCTCAAAGCAATCAAATGATGCTCTGATGCAGCATATGGC
Organism: Cheracebus regulus; assembly: GCA_963574635.1. NCBI lineage: Eukaryota > Metazoa > Chordata > Mammalia > Primates > Pitheciidae > Cheracebus > Cheracebus regulus. The sequence goes on from CAUYQU010029231.1 coordinate 1,885, forward strand.
ATGGATTTTGGGAGCAGTGGTGGAGTGGGAGAGCAGTTAAAAGGCTAATGCTGAAGGCAAAAAGTGATGGGCTGATGATGGTGGACAGAAGTTGAGTTAAGAAAAAAATTAGGAGGTGGAATTAACATAAAAGTTTATGGAGGATAAAGTATATAATTTATAAATACTGATAACATAAATATACAGGTAGCCATACTAAAAAATCAACATAAAGTATTTGTTAAAAAACAAAAGACAAAACCACCAACTAAAACAACCAACTAATCAAACTAAGATTAAATTAAAACCAACACCCAGGTCTGATTTAAAAAAAAAGACCAGCTATAACAATGAAATGCATGGTATTTTTAAAAACACGATTATTCCTTCAAAATAGTGCCTACAGTGTCTTTCAAAAAGTTGCCTTTCTCTTTTTCAAATCATGAAAATGTGTCATATAAGACTTGGGTGTTTCCCCTTTGCCGATGGTTGGAGAGTGGTGATGTGTCTTGCGAAGTTAGACCACAGAGAACGTCAATCTGAAGCTCTGAGGTAGCCCTGGCTCAGCTGCCAGTGCCCAGTGACATGGATTCAGAATGCCGTCCCAGCGACAATGCAAGTCAGAGGCAGCGCTGGCTACGACTCTGCAGGCAGACTCACAGCCACAGCGCCTACAATACACACAGCTGCTGCCTGGCTGCATGACAAAGGTGTCTCTGCAGAAGCTTTTTGGCTGTCTGAAATAAAGCCTTTGCACAATCCTGAGACTATATTTTACAAGTTCATTTTCTAACATCCAGGCATGCTTTTATGGCATCTGGAGCATTTCGCTGAATGACTTGGTAGTGCACTGCTGACCAGACAGCACATTTCCAGATTTAGATTATAAGAGAAAAACAGCAAGTGGTAAGTTCAGCTGCAGGTCAATGGATACTTACACTACAGTTCCCTCACTGAGCACTGGGCTACTTTATCCCATGGGGACCAATCCTGTAAAGTATATTCAACAGAGATGGCCCTAGGTGTTTGCTTTTATAGTTGTTAGCCACATTCACACTGGGAATGTGCTGTTATCACATTGTAAACATTATTCTTAATATCAGAAAGAAAATTGGGGGGAGTGTCAAGAATTGGCATGCACAAATTGATAGAATTGCCAATAGACGTTCTTATCTGAGCATTTATGAGCTGCAGGAGGTAGGTGCAGCCTGAAAAGCGAAGGTGATGAGAAACATTAACCATTGTTTACTGGTTTTATTTCAAACTGTGTACATCTTACATGTTTTAGGTTCTTGGTGATGTTGGGATGATTTGGAGGGGATATAATGATGTTCACTGACAAATAGCTTTCTGAAAAAGTCAGGAGTTCATACATTATTCTGCATGGATCAAAGACTTTCAGACCTTTCCAAGCATTATTAGACTTACTACTTAAAATTTTTGTCCAGCTTTTTCAATTTTACTTTTAAGAAGAAGGGAGGATTAAAAAATATAGTAGTATCAAATATATGAAATCTTAATTTTAAATGATGAATATCAGCAAGTGTGCCCTCAGTGAGAACATTTTTATACATTTGTACTAGAGATGCCTGGCATTACTTGCTCACTCACAGTCCCTGTTGTCCTTAATAATCATGTCATGTACAACACAATTTAACCCTTTTTGTTCCTTCAACATACCTCCCTTCCATACCTTCCCCAGCTATTAGACTTGGGTGGTACCTTGACTTCACATCCAGAAGTGTTTCCAGCCCAGACTGACCAATTACCAGGTTCTGTGTGCACTGGCCTACACAGATATTATGGGTCCTTCAGAATCAGAAGGTGGGAAACTGAAGCCTAGGCCAGCCAGCTAAAAACGTCATAGGTAGACTGATAGCTAAGGTAGCCATTTTGGTCATGTGCAAGAGATAATTGGTAAAGGGAAAAGAAACTCACATATAGAGAGAGATGTGATTAAAGAAAGAAAAGACGTGAGTAACTGCCTGGGATTCTGATAGTTTCTGAGCCAGATCTAGGCCATTTATCTTTAAAATAAATCTCCTTTTTCCTTGAGGTAACCTGAATGAGGCTCAACCTTTATAGCCAAAGAAAAATTATCCTTATTAGTGATGTCTGCCTGGTGACTGGTGAATGGCAAAAACTGGTAAGAGAGACAAATCCAATGAGAAATCAAGGTCAGCTAGGAAATTTGGTTTTAAACCATAGAGAATATTTAAGACTCCTACTTCCTTATTCAGACCTGGTCACTATGGGGGAATCAACATTACTTCCATTTATCCAAGCCATAGCCATATATAAGTTTTGTCTCACTTTGGGTGAGAGTTCCTTAAAATAAAATACTATAATCATAATGGCTTACTTATGCTTTGGCTTTCATAAAACAAAACAACAACTATGCAAAACCTACTTGTGTCCTCTGCGGTTGGATCGAAAAAAAGGGGTAGGTTGTGAAATTAAGCTAAGGATATGACCATGTGTCTGATGACTAAGATGGAACCCATGTAGGAGTTGAGTCAGTAATAACATGCCTCTTGCTGCAGCCCAAGTTGCCTGCAAACCCCCACGCTTTTTAGCAAATATTATTTTGAATGTCAGAGTGCACAGAGCCATTCTCTAGGGTTGGGCTAAATTTGACTCTGTGGGAGAATAAACCTAGAATTCCAAATGTGGTGATCCCAACAGAGTATGTGATGCAAGACCAATTTTCTACTTGTGCTGGGTGGGTTTGTTCAAATCTCACACAGAAATGAGAGATGCCAGACGGGGTGTTGACTTGCTCCGAACATAAGGTAGTAATTTAGGTTTTATTTTAAATAAGAATTAGAGTCTGGGTAATCCAAAATTTTAATTTAGGAAGAAGCCTGGGAGAATGGCAGAAGACAAGAGCTAGGCAGCCCTGTGAAGAAGGATCAGGAGTGGAGAGATGAGGCCTCGTGTGCTTTAGTCCAGTTCTGGAAGAGCTGCTTTGCAGTAAAAAAGAGGCAACTCTAAATCGGTGTCTTAACATAGTTTTGTAGAAAAGCCTAAAGGTGATTCTGGGTGCTGTGATTTGAAGCAGTAGTTTCTTTCTTTAACATGCAGATGAAAGAGTAAACTTTAATGATTAAAGCATTATAAGCTGGCTGCAGTGTTTAAACACTGACCCAGTTTCAGCAGTGACCTAATAAGGGTGGCCTGGGAGAAGGCGGGGCTTAGGGGCAGCTTGGAGGAAATAGGTCAAAAGGATTTCTCCCAGCTCTTCTCAAGCGGACACAATGGGACTTGGCATTCTTTATGCAAAGCCTGGCAGTTGCATGAAGAATTTTCTTGTGAAATGCTTCTCTATGCAATTTGCTCTTGGTTCAAGTTGATGCTTGTGATGCTGGGTCATTCTTTTGGTTTGAGGAGGATGTACAGTGTATTTATTAACAAATATTTATTGAGCATCTACTATGTCTCAGGTATAACATGTGGATGGCTGAGAATACAGTAGTGAATAAAACAGTCTCTGTTCTCATGGAGCTTACTTTCTAGTGGAGAAAAGCCTGAGTTCAAATCCCTACTCAATCAGTTATTAGCTTGGTGAGTTACTTAACCTTGGATAAGTTAACCTGTCTGTAGCTTTGATTTCCATATCTGTAAAATGGGATGACAAAACTGTACTTACCCCATAAGACTGTGATGAGGATCAAGTTGAGACCACACATGTAAAGAGCTCACAACAATGAATGCTTTATATTAAGGGCTTCATATAAACAATTACATGTCAAAGTGAGTGAATAAGCTTTAGTTGTCCAATGACAGAAGAACAATGAAAACATTCATATGGAATTCTCATGAGTCTGGAGTAAGCATTTAAGTAAGGCTTTCCACTGAATGTGGCTATCAGGTGTGGAGTTCAAAATGTGTGAAAAGCCGAGAGACCCAGAAACCCTCATTTAAGTAAACATTAGCCTTTGAAACAGAAGCCTGACTTTAGCTATCACGTTCATATTCTTATGCCAAGAGAGAGCCTGCGTAGGATTAGTAGGTAATATTAACACTTTGGTTCCTTTTAGGGAGGGAGATGTTACCCTTGCCCCAGTCTAAGACTTGTCACGTGAATTTGCTGGTGGGCTAACTGGGGTTGTGAGACACTGACACCACATTATACTTTGCATGGGGAAGAGTGATTTGCTAACTCAATTTTTATATGATGTCCTGAGAAATCTGTGATTTCTCATCCTGCTGTTAAGGTACATTAGGCTGTTGGAGCTGACCTGTCACTCCACCACCTCTCAGCTCAATTTCTTCATCTGTGAAACAAAAGAAGCTGAAAGAGTGACCTTTGGTTAAAGCAGTAGGACCCCAGGAACCAGACCTCTATCAATTTATGTCCACATGGCTAAGATACCTGCAATATTGCATCCCAGATATCAAAGCACACATACCTCATTTTAAGTTGATGCCTACTCATACCTGGAGTAGATGCTGATGGGTGTTGGTTCTGTTATGTCTATAGACATGATGCCCTTTAAATAGAAAGCCATTTGTTCATCCCAGATGCTTCTAGTTTATATGGTCTGCTCCTTTGAGATTTCCAAATATGGTTCTAGAGAAAATGGGTACATATTCTTTCTTTTTGGAGCAAAGGCTTTTTGGAACAAGGGCCATGTTACTGATGAAAATGTTATATTGGGTCTCATGGCAATTCCTTTATTGCTTTCTTGACCCTGTGTCATTCAGGGAGTGTCAAAAACCACATGGTGCTTCTGAGCCCTACAATTTTTGCATTTAGGTCTCTGATTTAGCGACAAATGTTAAAACACAGATACAGCCAGATAACTCCCCAGCGACAATACAGATGCAAAAACTGAAAAGTATAGTTACTCCAGCTTGGGGAGGGATTATATTGGATATTCAAAATTTTCCCTACTGATAGCCCTTACATTTTTCTTGTGTTTCTGTTAGGCTAATGTGGCTTAGGTTAGAGGAAACCGAGTCTCTTTCCTTCTGGTTGATTCGATCTTTCATTCATAACCCCAAGAAAATATGCCAATCTGGGGCTCAGGAGACCCTGAGAATATTAACAATAACAATAGGCTCAAGTCTCTTTTATGGCTGGCAGGGCACTGACAGAGCAACTTTGGCTCTGAAGAGAAAATAAAAAAGATCTGAGATCTGGAGGGAAATTTCACTGGGAACTCACCCAGTCATTTTACGGATTAGGATATACGAGGCCTACAGTGACTTTCTCGGGGTCACAGATACAGTAACAGAACCAGGACTAGATCTAGGTCTCCTAACATGCAACTGAGTCTTCCTCTATTGGGTCCTGGCCTCTTGAGTGTCCCTTGCATGTCCCTGAGGTTTTCCCTTGAGATCGACGTTGGGGCCTGGGACCCTGGGTGGTGGCTGCAGGAGGGCCTCTCGCTCTCTCCTGTCTTGGGCCTGCCTTGTCTCAGCCCATTGCCTTTGAAGAAATGCTAGCCACAAACATAGTGAGTTCAATTCTTGGACTATCCGATACAATCCAGACTTTCAAGTTGATAAATAAAGAAACTGAGGTTCAAAGAGGGAATATGACTTGCTCAGCAATTCGGAAAATCAATTAATAAATAATTATGGAGCATTTAGGATGTGCCAGGCCTGTGGAATCTGCTGGTGGGTTGAGTGGGTGGGGGTGGAGTGGGGCGGCATTTGACTAAGAATAAGATAGATGGGTTCTTACCCTGGAAGAATTTACCATCCAGGAACAAGAGAGCAAACAAACAGCCGCAAATGGGAGGAGTATTTAGAAGCGTGGAGTCCTGTTGGAGAACTTGACCTGGTCTGACAGTCACGAGAGGACTCTGATTTTCTGTTCCCTCTGTCAAGATGCTTTGTCTCTCTAGGTCTTGCTGACCTGAATGTGTGTGGAGAGTTCAAAGCCAGGAAAGGATACCTTTGAGGTAACCTGCTTTCCTACCCTACTTATATCTTTGGGTTAATTTTTAAAATGTTTCCCTTTTATATAAGGTTATTTTGATGTTTTTAGAACCTATCATTACCCTATTATTTATTACTTTGAAGAATCTATTTAAATATTGGCCTCGCCACAGGCCACCCTCAAAGTGGGCCGGTTCTTAGGACTCACAGGGGAACTATGTCCCAGTGTACCCCTAAGAAAAAGCCACTGTCTCTATGGCTTCTGGTTGCCTCTAGATAGAAACGTAAAAACCCACTCATGAGTTTGTGACATTTAGCAATTGCCAACCTTTTCCTAGACTACCATCATGTGTCCTGGGAAGATGTCCGCTTCCTGATCTCTTTTTTCTGCGTTGTATATTTCGGGCTTTGGAACTTTTCTAGATGTTAGCTGTTTTTCTTGCTGAAAGGGAGGGTAGCATGGCTTTCTCTGGGCCATGTCCCCTGCCCGCTTCTGCTCAGAGCCCACATCTTTCTGACCAGCTCCATTCACCCTTCCAGAAGCCCCCACCACCCTGTGTGCCAGCTGCGACTGGTTTTGTGTATGATTATGTATTTAAAACAATGTGTTCCTGTCTCTCTTCATTATGTGCATCCTCTCTTTTCTGGATTACAAGTGTCCTGAGAAGTGGGGTTGAGGCTCCTATTTCCTATAGGGCTTAGATTACTGAGAGCACAGTTGTCTGATGGCTGGGCAGCCTGAACCCTCCTGTTCAAAGGCAGATGGGAGAGCTGGGGCAGGGTATCAGAGCCATCAGTCCATGGTCCAGAGAAGTTGTCTGAGGCAGGATATCAGGCTACAGCACTAATTTGCCATGTGACTTTATTTTGTTTTTATTTTTTGAGAGAGGGTCTCACTCTGTCACCCAGGCTGGAGTGCAGTGGCATGATCTCAGCTCACTGCAACCTCCACCTCCTGGGTTCAAGCAATTCTTCTGGCTCAGCGTCCTGAGTAGCTGGAATTACAGACGTGCACCAACTCAACCAGCTAATTTTTGTATTTCTAGTATAATAGGGTTTCACCATGTTGGCCAGGCTGTTCTAGAACTCCTGACCTCAAGCAATCTGCCTACCTCAGCCTCCCAAAGTGCTGGGATTACAGGCATGAGCCAGGGCACCCAGATGCCATGAGACTTTAGACTTGATATTAGTTTCCTTGTCTATCCCAGTGCCTCCTCACCTAGGGATCTTGTGGTGTGATGCCTGGGAGAGTACCCTGAACTTAGTACTTAAAGTATTAATACTAGGTCATAATGCCTCATTCTCATACCCTGTCGAGTATGTGTAGGGCCAGTTAATGTCCTTCAGGCTTCTTTGAGTTGGGTCTAGATCCTGAACCACTAGGTTTTAATCCTTGTCCTCATCAGAGGGACAGACAGTTCTGAGCAACCCAGGGGACACAGTCAACCTGTGGGCACTGGCAAGAGAGGAGGCTTTCAAATAAGGAAACAATGCAATGGAAAAGTTTTAACATTTCGTAAATATATATAATGTTTAATACACATGCTTGTATGTTTTTGTGTATGTTCATGTGTATATGTGTATATATATAAAAGCATCAAAATTGATATATATCATAGGGAAAACCAAAACTTGGTAAGATTTCATTTTACCTATTATTCTGTCTAAACCTTAAAACTGCTTACAATTTTAATTATCAATGAGGAGTGGGCATAATAATCTGTTCAGTGCCCAGGGGCTCTGAAGCCCTTACATTATTGATGTGGGAACTCTCCCTCCAACCCAGAGTGCCAGGATTTTGCTTGCCACCTCTTCTGATCTGTCCTCACCTTCTCTTGTTTTCTATTGGTGAAGATGTATCTATGTCTCAGCTCAAGCTCTGCTCCCATAGCATTGGAACAGTGTTTAGCTGTGCACACTGTCCACACTCAAGAAAGAGTGATGCCAGACTCAAGAAGCCTTGGGAAGAGAATGCTTATCCCTTCTATATAAAAGAAATCCTGGAGTGAGGCCAGGTGGAGTATTCTCAAGCCATTCCTGATATGTCATTTGTCCACAGCAGAGCAAATTATGGCTGCCTTTTATGGGCATTTGAAAGGCCAAACGCAGTGATCCACGCTGAATGTATACTCCAAAGAATTGAAAGCAGGGTCTTGAAGAGATATTTACATACTCATGTTCATAGTAGCATTATTCACAATAGCCAAGAATTAGGAGAGTATGTGTAGGGCCAGTTAATGAACCCAAATGTTCATTGACAGATGAGTGGATAAGCAAAATATGATATGTACATATTCCATACATATGCCTACATTAGGCTAAATGAATTAGCCAGTCATAAAAAGACAAAATCTGTAGGATTCTAGTTGTATGAGGTACCTAGAGGAGTCAAATTCATAGAAACAGAAAGTAGAAGAGTGATTGCTTAGGGTTGTGAGGAGGAGGGAATGAAGAATTATTGCTTAATGGATATGGAGTTTCAGCTTTGCAAGATGAAAAGAATTCTGAAGATTGGTTGCACAACAGTGTGAATGTACTCAAAACTACTGAACTGTACACTTAAACATGGTTAAGATGGTCAATTTTATGTTATGTATATTTTACCACAATTAAAAACAAACAAATCCTAATGCCCAGGCTGCACCACAGACCAATTAAATCAGAATCTCTGTGGGTGGCTCTCAGATATCCTCATTTTTTCAATTTCCCCAGGCTAAACCAAGGTGGAGAACCACTGGACCAGAGGCAGGAAATGTAATCTTGAGGTGGTAGCTGTAAACCAGGAGTGAAATGAAAAGAATGGAGTCACAGGGAATAAAACAAATTGGATGGTTTGGACAGTCAGTCTTCAGATATGAGGGAAAAAGAAAAATAATGGATCAAGGAGGTTTCCAGGAGCCTACGCTTAATTGTGGATTTATGGAAAAACTGAATGTTTATGGGTAGGTGTTGGGAGTGATTATTTATTTTAGTTCATGGTAATGCAGTCAGGTAGAAATTTCTTAGAGGCAGCTGGAAATTTTCATAGTCAAAATTATTCATCTGCTTCCCTTGTAGAAGTCAGAGTTTCATTTTACATTAAAAATAAATTTTAAAAAACATTTGTTTATTTATTTGTTTCTTTTAAGTATTTGTTAGAGGCAGATAGAAATTTTCATACTCAAAATTATTCATGCATTTCCTCTGTAGAAGCCAGAGTTTCATTTTACATTAAAAATGAACTTTTAAAAAAGTATTTGTTCATTTATTTGTTTTTTTTTAAGTATTTAACTGACAGATAAAGATTGAATACATTAAAAGTACACAACATGATGATCTAAGTATACATTGTGATGATTATCACAATCAAATTAATGAACACATCCATCACCACCCATACTGTACATTAGATCCCCAGGCCTTGTTCATCTTATAACTGAGAGTTTGTGCCCTTTGATCAACATCCCTCCACTTTCTCCAGTCCCCAGGCCCTGGCAACCAGCATTCCACTCTCTGTTTCTATGAGTCTGACTTTTTTAGATTCTACATGTAAGTGGGATTATACAGTATTTGTCTTTCTGTGTCTGGCTCATTTGACTTAGCATAATGTCTTCCAGGTTTATCCATGTTGTTGCAAATGACAGAATTTCCTTCTTTTTTATGGCAGAATAATATTTGATTGCATCTATCTATCATCTATCTATCTATCTATCTATCTATCTATCTATCTATCTATCATCTATCTATCTATCATCTATCTATCTTTATCCATTCATCTTTTGATGAATGGTTAGGTTAATCCCATATCTTGGCTATTTTGACTAATGCTGCATTGAACATATGAGTGCAGATTTCTTTTGAGATACTGATTTCATTTTCTTTAGGTATTTTTATCCAAAAAATCCCAAAACAACAACAACGGAAGAAAAATTGCCCAGCGGGCATGATATCTTCAGGAGCCAAGAATAAACCTAGTGTCAGAGCTACTTTTGGCAAAGCCATGAAGTAAGCTGGAGAGTTTTATCTGTGGCAATCCTTCTCTTGCTGTCTCCTATCTGCCTCTGAATGTTCTACGGGCCTCCCCTTTCTCAGGATCCCATTCAAGTCACATTGCCCTGTTCCTCCTCTCTTTATAGAAATCCCAGGTAAATAGGTAAATCCCATAGTAAACAAATTCACATGAAGGTAATATAAATTCCCATACTATTTTTTCTAACAGCATTCACATTTTTAAAATAAACAGAATGAAGAGATCAATACTTAATATAAAATAATAAAACTAGAATGGTGATAGGAAGGAGAAATTTTGGATACAGTTGCCATTCTCCCGCCTCTTGAAAGCACCTCTATAAACAGTTCTGCTTAGATGATCAGAGCTAGGTGGGCAAGTCGGAGATTCAGTGATTTGCGTGGACCCAGAGAAGCAGATGGGTGCTGATAGGAGGTTACCGAGTCACATATGTGGTCTAGACATCTGGACGATGAGAAACAAAAATCAGTATGACATTAAATATATCACCCTCCAGTATCACTAAATTATGTTTTCTGAGCAGAGCAGAGTCACAGCTCCCTACTTTACCCTACAGTATTCAGCATACCAAGGATTTCTTTTTTCTTTTTTTTTGAGACAGTCTCGCTCTATCGCCCAGGCTGGAGCACAGTGGTGCCATCCTGGCTCACTGCAACCTCAGCCTTCTGGGTTCAAGCAATTCTCCTGCCTCAGTCTCCCGAGTAGCTGGGATTACAGGCGTCCCCCACCATGCCCAGCTAATTTTTTGTATTTTTAGTAGAGACAGGGTTTCGCTATGTTGGTCAGGTTGGTCTCAAGCTCCTGACCTTGTGATCTGCCCGCCTCAGCCTCCCAAAGTGCTGGAATTATAGGCGTGAGCCACCGTTCCCTGCCCCGACCAAGGATTTAAGAAAGGACTTAAAAAGTGTCTTTCCGATGCCTTCATCACAGTGCCTGAAATTGCATGCTGTGACTTCAAGCCTTTGTCATGTTTACTGATATGGTTTGACTCTGTCTCCACCCAAATCTCAATTTGAATTGTATCCCCCAGAATTCCCACGTGTTGTGGGAGGAACCCAGAGGGAAGTAATTGAATCATAGGGGCCGGTCTTTCTTGCACTATTCTCGTGATAGTAAGTCTCACAAGATGAGATGGGTTTATTAGGGGTTTCCGCTTTTGCTTCTTCCTCATTTTTCTCTTGCTGCTGCCAAGTAAGAGTTGCATTTTGCTTCCCGCCATGATTTTGAGGCCTCCGCAGCCACGTGGAGCTGTAAGTCCAATTAAATCTCTTTTTGTTCCCAGTTTCAGGTGCGTCTTTATCGGCAGTGTGAAAACGGATTAATACAGTAAATGGGTAACAGTAGAGTGGAGCGTTGCTGAAAAGATACCTGAAAATATGGAAGCAAGTTTGGAACTGCGTAAGAGGCAAAGGTTGGAATAGTTTGGAGGGCTAAGAAGATGGGAAAATGTTAGAAACTTTGGAACCTCCTGGAGACTTGTTGAATGGTTTTGACAAAAATACTGATAGTGATGTGAACAGTGAGGTCCAGGCTGAGGTGGTCTCAGATGGAGATGAGGAACTTGTTGGGAACTGGAGCAAAGGTGACTCTTGTTATGTTTTAGCAAAGAGATTGGTGGCAATCCCTGCCCTAGAGATTTGTGGAACTTTTAACTTGAAAGAGACGATTTAGGATATCTGGTGGAAGAAATTTCTAAGCAGCAAAGCATTCAAAAAATAACTTGGGTGTTGTTAAAAGCATTCTGTTTTAAAAGAGAAACAGAACATAAAAGTTCAGAAAATTTTCAGCCTGACAATGCAGTGGAAAAAGAACCTCATTTTTTGAGGTGAAATTTAAGGCGGCTGCAGAAATTTGCACAAGTAGCAAGGAGCCTAATGTTAATCTGCAAGACCATGGGAAAAATGTCTCCAGGACATGTCAGAGGCCTTCATGGCAGCCTCTCCCATCACAGGCCTGGGGCCTCAGGGGGAAAAAGGGGTTTCGTGGGCTGGGCCCAGGGTCCCCATGCTGTATACAGCCTAGGGACTTGGTGCCCTGTGTCCCAGCCACTCCAGCCTTGGCTGAAAAAGGCCAGTATAGAGCTCAGGCTGTGACTTCAGAGGGTGGGAGCCTCAAGTCTTGGCAGCTGCCACGTGGTGTTGCACCTGCGGGTGCACTGAAGTCGAGAACTGGGGTTTGGGAACCCCCACCTAGACTTCAGAAGATGTATAGAAATGCCTGGATGCCCAGGCACAAGTTTGCTGCAGGAGCGGGACCCTCATGGAGCACCTCTGCTAGGGCAATGCAGAAGGGAAATGTGAGGTTGGAGCCCCCACACAGAGTCCCTACTGGGGCACTGCCTAGTGGAGTCATGAGAAGAGGGCCCCTCCAGACCCCAGAATGGTAGATCCAATATCAGCTTGCACTGTGCACCTAGAAAAGGTGCAGCCGTTCAACACCAGCCCATGAAGACAGCTGGGAGGCAGACTGTACCCTGCAAAGCCACAGGGGTGGAAATGCCCAAGACCATGGGAACCCATCTCTTCCATCAGCATGATATGGGCGTGAGACCTGGAATCAAAGGAGATCATTTTGGAGCTTTAAAATTTGACTGTCCCACTGGATTTTGGACTTGCATGGGCCCTGTGGACTTGCATGGGCCCTGTTTTGTTTTGGCCAATTTCTGCCAGTTGGAACAACTGTATTTACCCAATACCTATATCCCCCTTGTATGTAGGAAGTAGCTAGCTTGCTTTTGATTTTACAGGCTCATAGGCAGAAGGAACTTGCCTTGTCTCAGTAGAGACTTTGGACTGTGAACTTTCAGGTTAATGCTGAAATGAGTTAAGACTTTGGGGGACTGTTGGAAAGGCATGATTGGTTTTGAAATGTAAAGACATGAGATATTTGGAGGGGCCAGGGGTGGAATGATATGGTTTGGCTGTGTCCCCACACAAATCTCAACTTGAATTGTATCTCCCAGAATTCCCATGTGTTGTGGGAGGAACCCAGGGAGAGGTAATCGAATCAGGGGGGTTGATCTTTCCTGTGCTATTCTTGTGATACTGAGTAAGTCTCATGAGATATGATGATTTATCACATCTTCTTCCTCATTTTTCTCTTGCTGCCACCATGTAAGAGGTGCCTTTTGCCTCCTGTCATGATTCTGAGGCCTCCCCAGCCATGTGGAACTGTAAGTCCAATTAAATCTCTTTTTATTCCCAGTTTCAGATGTCTCTTTATCAGCAGTGTGAAAATGGACTAATAAATTTAGTTTGGGCAATTTAAGCAGGAAAGCTCAGGCTACTCCTGGAGATGAGGATAAGAAGAAAGAGACAAAGATCATAAAAAAGCATGTAGAATTGTTGAGCTTTTGTCTGTCTTTCTGGTTCACCATCTGGTATAGTAGGTACTGAATAGACACTTGTTGAATGAATGGAAGTATAATAGAAATAGCTTCTCTGTGATTAATTTTATGGTTTGTAGTTTTGCTGCACTATGTGTGGGAGGCATGTTGAAGGAAAACCCTGAAGGCCTAGATTCCAGTCCCCTTTCGCCACTCAATACTTCTGTGACATTGGCCCAGACAGTTTGCCTTCTCTGGAGCTCATTTCCTACTTGTAAAATGGGGACAATAATGCCTCCTTCTCATGCACATGGTTATTACTTGCATTAAATGAGATAATGGGCATGAAAGCAATGGAAAACTCTAAGGTACTCTACGAATATAGAATACAATCATTTTGAAAGCACCTGGCTTTGTAGACAATTGTGTGAACTAACCTAACGTGTATTGATCAAGACATGTGTCTCAGTAGGTAAAAACTGAAAGTAAAACGCATGTACTTAAGATGTGAAAATAAACTCAGCCTCTGGTATAACATTAATTTCAAAAAGTAGCACATTAATTTCAAGTAGGAAATTAGAACGGTAAAACTGAGATGTGAAAAATGTTCAACATTGATGCCTCTGATCTACTTCTGATGTCTAATATGTTTGCAATTCTCCCCAAGATATTTCCATCAAATTAAAACCCATTAGTATTTGTGAACAAACACTGAGTTTATACCGTGCAGTGGGCACTATTAGATACTAAGTATCAGGGGATGTTTCTATTGCTGTTCTTAGCTCTATTGTTGGTTTACTTGGCCAATGATTGCTGGCTTTGCCATTCTGTGTGTGTGTGTGTGTGTGTGTGTGACTTATCACAAGTTTCATTCGCTTGACAAAGAGCTTGCATATATTCGTTTACATGACAAATACATTTTTTGGATTAACAACTCTAATAAGTAGAGGGTATTCAGAAACTGTGCACATTTTTCTACCTGCATTCCTAGTTTTAAGTATGTTTCTTAATAGCTATTGAACATAAGTTGAATATTAGCTGGATGAATAAAGTATTAGTTACTGAATTCTCTTAAAAATACACATAGCTTTGTTACAGCATAGAAAACTGAACTGACCTCTTACTAGACTGGATAAAATGAAGTCTGCTTAAACATTTTGTAAGGGATAATAAAGTTCGCTTTTCTATAGTATTTTAAATGATTTGTTTAAATGTTGACTGTAAGTTTGGTAAAAATGACAACGCAACTTACACTTTTTGATGATGTTCATTTTCCCCCAAAATACAGCTAAAGCTTTATCCATTATAATGAGAATTCAGAAAAGGCAAATGACTGTGTAATTTTTTAAACCAATATGTCTTTGTGCAGTAATTTTCTTGTGGCAAGTGGAATAATCTGGGCAAAGTTAGTGATAAAACTCAGATACGTTTCAAAAAAGCAAGTAAACATACCAATGACAATATTCGTGTATTACATGCATCTGCTGCTTATGTACTTAAAAAACTAAATAGGAAAATCTTACTCATCTCTGTAGAAAAACAGGGTAGAGATCACAACTTGGGGACTTCGTGATATTTTGTCTGTATGCAGTTTGTCAAAAGGCAATTTATCTCAAGCTGGAAAAGGATATGGTTTGGCTGACTAAACTGTGGAGTGATACGAGTGATATGTAACTATAAAAATGCTTAGGGGAATTTTCGGGGCGCTCAAGTCAAGTGTACAGTGCTGTGTGGGTGTAAAAAGCAGACTTCTCTCTCTGTGAAAGTTGCTGACATTTTACACCACATGCTGGACCGTTAAATCACAATTTACGTGGTCACTTGTAAATACTCCTGGTGGTGGAGGGCGAACTTGTTTGTGCACACTTTGACATGCTTCCCTGTCGTGTGCCTCTCCTCTTTTTAAATTGCACTGAATACTTTTGTTCTGAAATCCGTGGCTGTCTAATCTGAGAGCAGTTTGGGTGAGAACTCTGGAAATGATTTATTTTCATAGGTGCTCCCTGAGGGGAGGTTTGAAGGATAATGCAGAAAAGCAAGCCTTCCAATCTTCTAACTAAAGTTCTCTTTCTAACTTGCTATTAACATAATTTCAGGCTTGTTATAGTGCCTGAAATTCTGACATGAAGGGATTCCTTCCTTTACTACTGGGATTTAGAAGTCCCTAGGATGTTTGAATGGGGCAAGTTATTTAAACTAATTTTTAGTCTTCTCATCGGTAAAGCGGGGCTACTCATACTTACCAAAGAGGGTTTTTGTGGAGGTCAAATGAGACAATCCAAGTCAAATACTTGATATATGCTTAATAGTGGCAAGCAGAGTGATATATATTAATAGTGATAGTTATTGTAATTTTTCTTTTTGTTCGGGGGAAGAGGAGGACAAACAGTCATTAACATAGTGGAGAATTTGTTTCCCTACCAAGTAGACTTGGAGGATTACAGGATTGTTGCTCAAAGAGAAGGCTTTTTCTTTCATTGCTTAAGAGGGTTTCTTGGAAAGGTTCAGCAAGAGAAACCCAAAATGAGATGTAGAAAGGGGATAGGGAAGGGGACTGCTTACTTATGTGTTTCATTTCCAAATGCTTTAACTTTTCTAATCACTAAGTCGTCTGCTGACTTGTTTTCATGATATATGGGTAAAGTCGCAGGGTAGGTATCCTTTTCTACAGGTGAGGAAACTGGAGTGTGGACAGATAAACTCACCCGTTGTCACACAACAAGTCAGTGGTACAATTGAGATTAGGACCCATGTCTCAGACTCTGAGCATGGCACTCTTTCTATTAGGTGACATTCTCAGAGTTCAAGAATTTCTTTCACAGGTTTGTGTTGAGACCTGGGGTCCCCATTGCTGAGCTTGTTGCTGGCATCTTACAAAATAGCATGCATGAGAAAGGTTGTTGTTTCTTGGTCCAGAGGACTACTTTCAGGTGGAGATGGCTGAAGTTGTAGTATCTGAGTCAGGTAAGTGTTCACTTCATGGTCATGGGTGGAGGTCCTTCCTGGACCTGGGCCAGGAAGAATCACTGACCAGGAAGGCCACACAAGGCCTGAGTCCTTTCTAACACCATCTGTGCCCTATATTTCAGGGCCTAGTGGCTGCACTGAAAGGAATGGAAAGGAGTTGGCGGTTATGTTGAGAAATACTAGGAAAGTGTGATGCCTTTCTCCTGTCTTCCCTCTTCCCTCCCTCGTTTTATTCACTTTATTGATATAAAATAATCCCAAAAGATCAGAGAGGGGTTCTGTAGGTGTCAAACCATTGTGTTATGACTTTAACTACAAAGCCCTTGGGGGCATTAAATTTCCTAATGTTTTTGGGTAGCTGCAAAATTTAATTTTAGGTAGAAAAGGGTTAACTTAGGGGCAATGTAATTCCCAGATTATCAGTGTGCAAATCATCCAACCATATGTAAAAAATCCAATAATGTTAAAGGTAATTATCTGGAAAAGTAAAAATAATACACAGGTTTTTGGCCAGAAATAAGGATCTGGAACATTTCTCTATGCATAGAGAATTCTCTAGTAGGAAAATTTAGATTCATGTCAGTCATTAAAGGTCCTTGTGAAGTATTTAGTTTATTAATTTAGCTCTACATTCTTCTACAAAGAAGAGTTGGAGTGCTTTAGGTAAAAACAGATACGCTAAAACCAAACCAGATGAACTCAAGACAGAAACTAGGAAGAAGGAGAGGATGAAAGTGTAGCAGTGAAAGCCTGTTAGAGGAAAGCCTGATTCAGTGAATGTAAGCACTTGAGCTTCCTTGTAGCCTGGAGAGCAGGTATTTTTTGCTCATTTTTTTTCACACGTGTATCTCCAGCACTTGAAGAGTACCTGACCTGTAGTTGCTCAATAAATACTTGCTGAATAAAAAAATATGAAAACTCTCTGTCAAATAAATGGTTTTAAAAAAACTGGACTAAAATGTTGAAAATGATTAAAGCTGGGTAATGGGTTCATGGGAGTCTATTAGACTATTCTCCTCTACATTTGTGTGTGATTGAGAAGTTTTGTAACAAAAGCTTAAAAAAATATTTAAAAAGACTAGACTGCTATAATCACTGGAAATAACCAGACATTACAAAATCTTTGTTTCCTTTTTTTGTTACAGTGCAAGCAAGTAAAAGACATTTTATATTACTAAACACTATCATATGCTAGAGAGTAGTAAAACTATAGTCCCCAAAAATTTATCTTTAAAGGACTCCAATGGCAAGCAAGATTTTCAATAGACAAGAACAAAGCTGATCATCTCATCTGTATCATTCTTTCTTATTACCATTCTATCATCATGCACCCACAGGAATCTTGGAAATGAATTTGTTCACTTCCCCTCAGAGGAGTCATCATTATTGTTCCCTCCGTCAGTACTTTTTTTTTTTTTTTTTTTGAGACAGAGTCTTGTTCTGTCTCCCCTACTGGAGTGCAGAGGCACAATCTCGGCTCACTGCAACCTTTGCCTTCCGGGTTCAAGCAATTCTCTTGCCTCAGCCTCTTGAGTAGCTGGGATTACAGGAGCGTGCCACCATGCCCAGCTAATTTTGGTATTTTCTAGTAGTGACAGGGTTTCACCACATTCACCAGGCTGGTCTTGGATTCCTGAGCTCAAGTGATCTGCCCACCTCGGCCTCTTAAAGTGCTGGGATTACAGGTGTGAGCCACCGCGTCTGGCTCCTGTCAGCAGTTTTGCTTTTACCCTCTCTCCCTCCAGGCCAGAGGCCGTGATCTATATCCAGCTTCTCTGCAGATTACTGAATTCTGATTCGATTGTCCCTGTCCATCCTGCCTTTGTGTCTTCCCTTCGAACCTCACTTTCTGATTCTCCTTGCTTCTCAACTCTCCCTTGTCTTGCCCCATTCAGGTGTGGGAACCTGGCCTCAGTCCCTATGAGCCTCCTTGAGCTTGCAGCCTCTGTGGGCTCCTCTTGGCTGGTCATGTGACAGCTCTGGCTAGGACTGTGCTGTATAGGGAGGACTGTCCAGGCACCCAGGGTTGCTGGTCACTCCTTTCTTCCCCTGCCCTTTGGGAAGATGTATGATCTGATTAGCTGATTAAGGAAACCCACATTAATAGGACTAAATTAGGCTCTGTGGAAAGGGAACTCCACAGTCAGGATCTTTGTGCTTTCAGCATGGGAAGCATGGGAACCTTGGAGAGCGTTCGTGTTAACATGGGCATTTAAAAAGCTCATACTTCTGGGTGCAGTGGCTCACACCTGTACTGCCACACTTTGGGAGGCTGAGATGGGAGGATTGCTTGAGCCAAGGAGTGCAAGACCAGCCTGGGCAATGTAGAGAGACCTTGTCTCTAAAAAGAAAAAAAAAAAATTAACTGGATGTGGTGGTGCATACCTGTAGTCCCAGCTACTTGGAGGCTGTGGTGGGGAGGATCACTCAAGCCCAGGAATTCAAGGCTGCGGTGAGCCGTGATTACACTGTTGCACTCCAGCCTGGGTGATAAAGTGAGACCCTGTCTCTAAAATAAATAAGTAAGCAAGTTAGTAAGTAAATAAATAAATAAAATGTTATACAGTTGATTCTCATTATTTATGGTAGTTTTGGTCTATAAAGTTGCCATGAATACTGAATTAGTGAATACTAAACCATCCCTCTTGGGGTAAACACAAGATTAAGTTTCAGCTTCTGGTCACAACAGTTCCTCAACTGATCAATATATAATCTTGTTTTTTGTGTATGTCTATTTAAAAAGACCTTATTACTTAATGTATTGTTGATTTATTAACACTGAACTTATAGCCTACAGCACTATTCCTGAATAACTCATTCCTGAATAAAGCTAATCTAACATACATCTTTTCTCTGTGAGGCACATCTCAGCCTTCTTGCACTTAGAAACACTAGTCAGAACATTAGCTCTATGCTTGGGATCCATTTTAAACAGTGAAATCAGCAAAAAAAAAAAGCACAAAAATGCAAAAAGCATAGCACAGCAAAAAGGATACTTGTTTATACTACAAGAACTGAGACAAGAAGGCAGTGTGTTGCTTTGTTTGACCTCAGCTAGGAATGTGTGCATTGGGTGACTCAAATTTTATGCAGTTCTGCACATGTCTGCAAATGAACATGAAAGTGCTATATTGATTTGAACATTTTAGTGAGCAAGAGAATTCACAAATAACAGAATCCATAAATAATGAGAATTGACTGTCTCTCCATTAAGTTAGCATGATATGTCATTATGTTTAATAAAAACAAAACATGCAAATCTACTATATCTATGTTACAAAATATTATATATAGCTATGTAAAATTGTGGTCTTTAATTCCATATCTTTGATCTAAGAGATCTGAGATGATAAAATTAGATTTCTAGATGAGCTATAAAAATTTAAAATATATAATCTCAGGCTTTAAATATTTGGGCTGTAGATGTTTATCTACCTCTGTATACTTTATGTACATATGATATCATATATTTTACCACACATGTAAGCATGTACTCTTAAAACTTCCTTTATTGACATGGAAAAAGTTGAACTGAGACAATTTTCAGTGATTATCTGAAATATGTTTATATCTAAATACATTAAAATCTAAACACTATAACTCTGACCTAAAATATTTTTTATTTCCTCCTTCACCTTGGTGAAGATTTGTGAGCAGAAGGTATGTATTATTATTATCACACCCTAAAAACTATTTCCAAATTTATGTCTCCAGTCTCTTCAAAGGGCAGAAAACTTTCACATTTAAAATACTATAAAGTACCTTAGCTTTAAGCAAAAAACTAACCATTGCAAGGACAGTGATCATATGGAATACATTATTAGGAGCTTTCCCTGAGAAGCAAAGGAGAATTTTGTCAAAATTTTGGTTTAACAAAACAAGGGATGGGAAAATGGAGGTTTCAGAATAGGAAGGCGCCCTTAACTCTGCAGCTGGAGTTTTCTCAGATGTATTTCTGTCTCCCCAGTCTTGAGAGCTGGCCTTTTGTAACTCAGTGTTATGGGGTGATTATATCATTGTCACTTAATTCCTCCATGGGTGCAGCAGGATAGTGGAATCTGGGGGATGGCATGTTTTCAATGCATTTTGGTCATGAGAAGAGTCCCTCTTTTGGATCTTCTAGTGCTGGATGCAGTGGCAGAAAAAGCTATCCAGGAAGACAAACTAGGGCAATGTATAATCTTTTCCTGCCATCCATCCAAAAGTTTCCTAAATATTACATAGACAGGGAAAAGAAAGCATTAACTGTCCATATAGATACTAAGGAGGAGTAGGGAAAGACATCATAAAACACAAAATAACTAGTTATGCACCACTTAATGATGACATTTGGGCCGACAATGGACCTCATATACAACACTGGTCCCGTAAGATTATAATGGAGTTGAAAAATTCTTATCACCTAGTGATGTCGTAGCCATCATGATGTCATCAGGCAACATATTACGCACGTGTTTGTGGTGATGCTGGTGTAAACAAACCTACCATGCTGCCAGTCATATAAAAATCTAGCTCCTATAATTATGTAAAATATATAATACTAATGCTAATAAATGACTATGTTACTGGTTAATGTATTATTTACTATACTATTTATCATTATGTTAGTGTACTCTTTCTACTTATATATATATATATATATTTTTTTTAGAAGAAGCTATTTCTAATACATTTATTTGAAAAAAGACAAAGGACTTATATCCAGAAAATATACAGAATGATTACAAATCATAAGAAAATAGATAATCCACTTATAAATGAGCAAAATATTTTTTTTATTTATTTTATTTTTATTTATTTATTTATTTATTTTATTGCATTTTAGGTTTTGGGGTACATGTGAAGAACATACAATATTGTTGCATAGGTACACACGTGGCAGTGTAATTTGTTGCCTTCCTCCCCTTCACCTATATCTGGCAT
>CAUYQU010029232.1:0-21670 GCA_963574635.1 Cheracebus regulus
TCTCTTTTTCTAAAATCTCTTCCTCTTTCTCTTTCATTTTTTCTTTCTTTTGCTGTTTCTTTCTTTCTCCTTTTCTCTCTTTTTCTAAAATCTCTTCCTCTTCCTTTCTCTCTTTCATTCTTTTTAAAAAAAAAAAAAAAATATATATATAT
This sequence comes from Cheracebus regulus, assembly GCA_963574635.1. Classification (NCBI taxonomy): domain Eukaryota; kingdom Metazoa; phylum Chordata; class Mammalia; order Primates; family Pitheciidae; genus Cheracebus; species Cheracebus regulus. Next base: position 153 of record CAUYQU010029232.1, read on the forward strand.
ATATAAAAACTAAAAACATACAAAGTAGACTAAAACTTAAAAAATAAAAGAAGAACATATGAAAGTTCAAAGTATACAATGCAATACATGCATCTACTATGTACCACTGATATGGTTTGGCTGTATCCCCACCCAAATCTCATCTTGAATTGTAGTTCCTGTAATCCCCACATGTCATGGGAGGGACCCTGTAGGAAGTTACTGAATCATGGAGGTGGTTAACCCTATGTTGCTGTTCTCATGATAGTGAGTTCTTATGAGATCTGACGGTTTTATAAGGGGCTTTTCCCCCTTTTGCTTGGTGCTTCTCCTTGCTGCCACCATGTGAAAAACGATGTGTTTACTTCCTCTTCTACCATGGTTGTAAGTTTCCTGAAGCCTCCACAGCCACACCAAATTGTGAGTCAATTAAATCTCTTTCCTTTATAAAATTACCCAGCCTTGGGTATGTCTTTTTTAACAGTGTGAGAATGGACTAATACAGTAAATTGGTACCAGGTAGTGGGATGCTGCTGTAAAGTGCCCGAAAATGTGTAAGCAACTTTGGAACTGGGTAATAGGCAGAGATTGTGAAACAAGAGAGTCTCTTGACCTCCCTCACAGGACATTTGACAGGGGTGTTGCTCCATGTTCAGCTGCTATGAGGTCAAACCCCTTATGGGATGGGGAGCACACAGATGGGCAGGTGCAGGAACTGGGGTGAGCACTTTTGGGCTCCAGCTCCATGGCAGTGTCTCAGGGTGGGTGTCTGTGACTCCCAAAGCCCAGTAGGCACGTTACAATGCACTTTTTTAGCCTTGTTCTCCACAGATAGCTTAAGTGTTAACCAGCACAGTGGACTCTCTGCCTTTTTGCAAGGGCAGAGGGCCAATGTGACAGCCTTCTGTATCCCAAGCGCTTGTGCAGCATCCTGGAAGAATCGGGACACACACAGACTTGAAGGATGACTGCGAGGGTTTTATTGAGTGGAGGAGGTGGCTCTCAGTGGGATGGATGGGGAGCTGGATAGGGGTTTGAGTGGGAAGATGATGTTCCCCTGGAGTTTGGCTGTCCAGTGGCCGATCTCCTCTCCAACCATCCCCAGCTGAACTCCCCTTGATGTTCAGACATGCCTTCTCTTCTCTCCTTCTCTGCTGTGTCATTCTATTACTGTTCTGCTCTTCTGTTCATCTGGCCATGTATCCTGGGGTTTGGGGTTTATATGGGTACAGGATAGGAGGCATAGTGGGCCAAAAGGCAACTTTTTGGGCATGAAAACAGAAATGCCTGTTCTCACTTAGAGCTCTGTATATCAAGGCTTGAGGGTGGGGCCTTTGCTGGGTAACTGCCCTCTTCTACACAGTAGTTTCCTATATCCTGTACCTATCATTTGGAACAGTTTAGAGGGGTCAGAAGAAGACAGGAAAATGTGAAAAAGTTTGGAATTTCCTAGAGATATGTTGAATAGCTTTGACCAAAATGCTGTTAGTAATATGGATAATAAAGCCTAGGCTGAGGTGGTCTCAGATGGAGATGAGGAACTTGTTGGAAACTGTAGTAAAATTCACACTTGCTGTGCAGAGACTAGCAGCAATTTCTCCCTGTCCTAGAGATCTGTGGAACTTTGAATTTGAGAGAACTGGTTTAGGGTATCTGGCAAAAGAAATTTCTAAGTGGCAAAGTGTTCAAGAGGAAGCAGAGCATAAAAGTTTAGAAAATTTGCAGCCTGACAATGCAGTAGAAAAGAAAACCTCATTTTCTGGGGAGAAATTCAAGCTGGCTACAGAAATTTGCATAAGTAACAAGGAGCCAAATGTTAATCACCAAGACAATGGGGGAAATGTCTCCAGGGCATCAGATACCTTCATGGCAGCTCCTCCCATCACAGGCAAGAGACCTAGGAGGACAAAAATGGTTTCCTGGGCCATGTTCAAGGTTCCACTGCTCTATAGAGCCTTAGGGCATGGTGCCTTCAGCTCCACCTGTGGTAAAGGGGGCACAGACCAACATACAACTCAGGCTGTTGTTTCAGAGGGTGCAAATGCCAAGCCTTGGCAGCTTACATGTGTTGTTGAGCCTGCAGGTACACAGAAGTCAAGAACTGAGGTTTGAGAACCTCCACCTAGATTTCAGAGGCTGTATGGAAATGTTTAGATGTCCAGGTGGAAGTTTGCTTCAGGGGTGGAGCCCTCATGAAGAACCTCAGCTAGGACAGTGTGGAAGGAAAATTGGGGTTAGAGCCCACACAGAGTCCCCACTGCACTGTCTAGTGGAGCTGGGAGAAGAAGGCTATCATGTTCCAGACCCCAGAAAGGTAGATCTGCTGACACTTACACCATGGGCTTGAAAAAGCTGAAGACACTCAATGCCAGCCCATGAAAGCAGCCAGGATGGGGGTTATACCCTGCAAAGCCACAGTGGCAGAGCTGCCCAAGACCATGGGAACCCACCTCTTGTATCAGTATGACCTGGATGTAAGACATAAAGTCAAAGGAGATCATTTTGGAGCTTTAAGTTTTAATGACTGCCTTACTGGATTTCAGAATTGTGTGGGTCCTGTAGCTCCTTTGCTTTGGCCAATTTCTTCCATTTGGAACAGGTGTATTTACCCAATGTCTGTGCCCCCACTGTATCTAGGACATAACTAACTTGCTTTTGATTTTACAGGCTCATAGGTGGAAGGGACTTACCTTGTCTTAGATGAGACTTTGGACTTGGACTTTTGTATTAATGCTGGCATGAGTTAAGACTTCAGGGGATTGTTGGGCAGGCATGATTGTGTTTTGAGATGTGAACACATGAGATTTGGGAGAGGCTGGGGGCAGAGTGATACGTTTTGGCTGTGTCCCCACCCAAATCTCATCTTGACTTGTATTTCCCACAATCCCCATGTGTCATGGGAAGGACCTGGTGGGAAGTAATTGAATCATAAGGGCAGTTACTCCCATGCTGCTGCTCTCATGATAGTGAGTGGGTTCTTATGAGATCTGATGGGTTTATAAGGGGCTTGTCCCTGTTTTATTTGGCACTTCTCCTTGCTGCCACCATGTGAAGAAGGACATGTTTACTTCCCCTTCTGCCACAATTATAGGTTTCCTGAGTTGTCCCCAGCTATGCTCAACTGTGAGTCAATTAGATCTCTTTTCTTTATAAATTACCCAGTTTCGGGTATGTCTTTATTAGCAATGTGAGAAGAGACTAATATACTCTGAACAATTAAGAAAATTAAAAACAAAACAAAATATACACCAAAGAAATGCTTGGGGAAGAAAAACCCTGAATTCAGAGCAAGAAACAGAGGATATAATTTTGAATGGATAAACAGAGGCTATACATATAATGGATTAGTAATGTTTTATTTCTTAAAATAGGTGTATTCATTCATTTTGTATTGCTATATAGCAGGGGTATCCAATCTTTTGGCTTCCCTGGGCCACACTGGAAGAATTAACTTGGGCCACACATAGAATATGCTAATACTAACGATAGCTGATGAGCTTAAAAAAAAATCACAAAAAAACTCATAATATTTTAAGAAAGTTTACAAATTTGTGTTGGCCGCATTCAAAGTTGTCCTGGACTGCATGCATCTTGCAAAATGCAAGTTGGAAAAGCTTGCTATAAAGCAATACCATAAGTCTGGATAATTTATAAAGAAAATAAGTTTAATTGGCTTGTGGTTCTGCAGGTTGTACAAGCATGGCATCAGCATCTGTTTGGTGAGATTTAACTTATAGTGGAAGGCTAAGGGGGAACAGTATGCTACATGGCAGAGAGGGAGCTAGAGAGAGAGGAGGTACCAGGCCCTTTGTGACAGCCAGCTCTTGTGTGAACTAATAGAGTGACAACTTACTCATTACTGGGAAACCGTTTATGAGGGAGCTACCCTTATGACCTAAATACCTCCTACCAGTCCCGACCTTTAACAGTGAGGATCACATCCTCCCCACCCCTCCCCTTTCCTTTTTTTTTTTTTTTGAGACAGGACCTTTTTCTATTGCCCAAGCTGGCACAATCACAGCTCACTACAACCTTGACCTCCTGGCCCCAAGAATCCTCATCCCTCAGCCTCCTGAGTAGCTGGGAACACTAGTGGGAGCCACCATGCCTGGCTTTTAAAATTTTTTTGTAGATGGTGGCATGCACCTGTAATCTCAGATACTCAGGAGGTTGAGGTAGGAGAATTGCTTGAACCTGGGAGGTGGAGGTTGCAGTGAGCCGAGATTGTGTCACTGCACTCCAGCCTGGGTGACAGAGCAAGACTCTTTCTCAAAAAAAATTTTTTTTTTGTAGAGATGGGGTCTCCCTATGTTGCCTAGGCTGGTCTCAAATTCCTGAAATCAATCAATCTTTCTGCGTCAGCCTCCCAAAGTGCTGGAATTCAGGTGTGAGCCACCACTCCTGGCTCTAGGGATTACATTTCAACATGACATTTGGAGGATACAAACATCCACCATATCACTAGTTGATAGGTACATCAATACTTATATTATTCTTCATTTCCTTTTCTATGTCTCAGATATTGCGAAATAAATTTTTATAAAGAAAAGAGATTGGGAGCCACTCAGTTGGGTGGAGAAAGTGAATCATTTGAATGTCAAATAGGGGACTATAGGTCAGAAGGGACTGTAAGTGCCACAGTATTTGCTGCTTCTGACTTCATTTCTCTTTTCCTATACCAGAATAATAATGTTGGGAAAGAAAAAGTGCTGTAAAAATCTCTTCCTTTTCTTCTGAGATCCAGGATCCTTACAGTTCTGTCCTATAGTTTGCTCTCTTTCCTGGTTTGGATAGGCTACTGTTTGGGCAGTCAAGTTCAAAGTGAGTACTTGTTTTTGTAACATCACTGTGATTTCTTGTCTTTTGTGTTTTCCAAGCTGTTTTTGATTTCATATTTTTTAGTCCCTGTTTTATGCACATGTTCTTAGTGTACAAATTCTCTCACAAATAAAGTGTGACTGATATACAGTTAATATTCCTCCTCCACACAAACAAAAGGTCTTCTAGACAAGCAATAAATAAGAATCAATGTGCTTGGCATTAGTGCTACAGAGTGGCTTACAGCATATCTCTCTCTTTGGTCAGCTGAAAAGAGGGAAGTGCTTTTAAATCAAGTTAATAAACAGTCCTGCTATTGCTTATGCTCTTACATACACCCATGTCAACAGGAAATATCCTGTTGGTTGTATATATTTTCACTTAATACTTTGCTGTAGTGAGTTTTGTCCAAGTGTCTTATTACAGTGGATAGAGTAAATCTGAGTGCAGAATACTACTCTTTTTGTGTTATTTCAATGATTCTGTCCTTTTGCTAGTGTTATAGGACCAACAGGTTTGTATGTCCACTGTGCAGTAACATATCAATTACACGAAGACAGCAGTGTTTGCAGCAGAGAAACAGTTTAATGGTTGCAGGGCACTTAGCATTAATGGAGATGGGAGGAGACGCTTAAATCCATCTCCCTGAGGAGGAGGAGGAGTTCTGGGTGGGGGCTTTTAAAGGGATCATGAAATATGAAAGGCTGGAAAATTGGGGCCATTGCTTGTTGAAGGTAAGGGATATGAAATCATCAAGATGTGGAAGCTCAGAATCACATAGGCCTCAGAATCACATAGGCTTCTTCATTGAGTCAGCATCTTGTGGGGTCCTTCAGATCAGCTGACATCAGTAGTTTCATTGATACATAGAACCTGAAAGAATATCTCAGATGGAAAACTTAACATCTTATAATGAATGTTCAAGTTGTTATCTATAGAGCAGGTAAGGGGAAGTATAATCTTGTAACAGGTTGTAACCACCCAATGGGTTCACCTTACCTGCTGCCTAGGCTGAGCCGATTTATCAAGACAGAGTAGTTGCAATGGACAAAGAGTAATTCATGCAGAGCTGGCTGTACGGGAGACTGGAGTTTTATTATTACTCAAATCAGTCTCCCTGAACATTCGGGGATGAAAGTTTTTAAAAATAATTTGGTGGGTAGGAGCTTTGGAAGTGGGGAATGTGGATTGGTCAGGTTGGAGATGGAATCATAGGGTGTTGAAGTGAGGTTTTCTTGCTGTCTTTTGTTCTTGGGTGGGATGGCAGAACTGGTTGAGCCAGATTACGGGTCTGGGTGGTGTTACCTGATCCATCCACTGCAGGGTCTGCAAAATATCTCCATCACTGATCTTAGGTTTTACAATAGTGATACTATCCCTAGGAGCAATTTGGAGAGTTTCAGACTCTTGGAGCCAGAGGCTGCATGACCCCTAAACCTTAATTTCTAATCTTGCAGCTAATTTGTTAGTCCTGCAAAGGCAGACTGGTTTCCAGGCAAGAAGGGGATGTTTTTAAAAAAGGGTTACTATCAATTTTGTTTCAGAGTCAAACCATGAACTGAATTCTTTCCCAAAGTTAGTTTTGCCTATACTCAGGAATCAACAAGGAGGGCTTAATGGTTAGAAGCAAGATGGAGTCAGTTAGGTCTAATCTCTTTCACGGTCATAATTTCCTCAGCTGTGACTTTTGCAAAGGCAGTTTCAGGGTCTGTGTGATTCTGAACAACCAGAAAGAAGCAGGTCAGAGAACAGCTGGCCTAGTGATGAACACTGAGCCTGCTGTGAGCTCTGTTTAGTTTCCCTGCTCTTCCTCCCTTCTTTCCTGATGAATTTTATAAAGTTTATAGGGACAGTTTTACCAGCATCCTGTGTATCAGACTCATTAATTAATGAAGAAAGACCAAGACAGGGGTTGGGGGGAATACAGAGGAGGCTTTCACTCTTTTATTTATGATTCAACCCAGAAAACTCATTCAAAAACTGAAAGTATTCCTTCTCACCCCTGAAAATCTGTATTTTATAGAAATCATTATTTTGGTTATAGAGGCAGAGTAATGCTTTCTAAGGAATTTATTATTTTTATTGTTGTGGATTTTTTGGGTTGTTTTTATCAATTGTTGGTCATTGAAATCTGATCCCTCTATCGAAACTGAATTTGGAAGCTGAAGAATGGAAAGGTTTTAACAATATTCTTAAAAATAAAAAGCTTTTTAAAGTGGTAATAAGGCTGGGCATAGTGGCTAACACCTGTAATCCCAGCATTCTGGGAGGCCAAGGTGGGAAGATCACTTGAGGTCAGGAGTTCAAGACCAGCATGGCCAAAATGGTGAAACCTTGTCTCTAGTAAAAATACAAAATTTAGCTGGGCATGGTGGTGTATGCCTGTAATCCCAGCTACTCCAGAGGCTGAGGCATACAAATCGCTGAGACCCTGGGAGGCGGAGGTTGCAGTGAGCCAAGATCACGCCACTGAACTCTGGCCTGGGCAACAGAGCGAAGACTGTCTCAAAAAAAAAAAAAAAAGTGGCAATAGTAGTGAAATATTACCTGGATATGCTAGGATTTCAATCAAGGGAAAAGGTTTCCCCCAGGGATATTTCTCTATAAAGATCTTACTTAGGATGTAGTATGGGTCAGCGGAGTTGGCCCGGGAGTCCTATTTATTGTGCATTAAAAAATACGTCAGGCACGATTCAAAGTCTTTGTCTGGTCATCAAAATCCTGTGATGCTGGAATGATGCATTTAATCACCTTGTTCTCAATATTCTAATAGAATCCAAACACTTTACCAGCTATATGATGAATTTCTTCAGTAAACAATTTGCACCTTGCAGTCATCTGAAACAGAAGAATTTTTCTACAGAATTATTTACTCCTTAAAAGTGTATTTATTTTCCTGAATCACTTGCACTTGCTTTCTTAGCAAAGAAATGGTGAAAAAGTCCTAGTTAGATTCTAAAATGCAGTCTAAAAATAGATGTGTCAGTCTTGTTCATGCTCTATGTTAATATGTAAAACAATACCTGCCACATAATAGATGCTCATTAACCACCAAAAGAAAAAAATGAATGAATGAATATGTTCTTCATATTTATTCTCCTACAATTTCAGGATACTGTTTTTCTATTAATATAACTCTGGCTAGTGGGAGATATGAAGAGCCTAGGAAATGGAAAAGAAAGAAACAGCTGGAACACACAGGCAGGTCAGGGGGCTCTAATCATCTTTCGTTTTATACACACAAGATTAAAGATTCCCTCTGAGTTTCGATTAAGGATGCACAGTTATAAGATTAAATACTGGTGAGCCAAATTAGAAAAGCTTTAACTCCAATCTCAGGATTCATCAAAACTCTTCCTGCCACCCCCTCCCTAACATTAAGCCGTCTTTACAACGTGGGATTAGAGCAAACTCTTTAAGACTTCATGTCCCCAGGCTCTTCGTCACCTTTGCTACATAGCTGTCCTTATTCTGATCACAAACAATTCTCTCATCAAGAATCAAAGCTCATTTCCCCTTGAAGTTTCTGTTTATGCCCATGACTGAATTCATTCCGGTGCCTCTACACATATTTATTTATTTTGACGACCTGCAGGGTCCTATATCAGGTATAACATACACTCTTGTCTTATGCATTGTCATGAAACATATTAAAACTTGGTATGCTTGTCTATTTTAGAAAACACCTCTTTAATCATTCCAGTAATTATGCAAACACTCCCACAGGGCCAACAATAAACATGTCCTTCCCGTCCCGAGAAGACTTCTGACTGTCTCCTTGGAAGCCACACCAAAGGGATGTGGACAGAATGTGTAATTAATAACTCAAATGAGGGGAGGTTAATATGGTTATCAGGCATCTGAGAAATAAAAGTGTCATTGCTTTATTAAAGGCTGTAATTTGGATACAAGCTTGCATAGTAACGATAAGACAATTTTAAGGAAATAAATGAAAGGACCAGAAGAAAAAGATGTTGATCATAACTCTAGACTGGATTTTAGATTCTGTGAGTATATTTTCTTGGTTGATAAATAATGAGCTCCACTGACCTTTAAATGTATTATTTGTTGCAAGAAAATGTAAAAGTCCAAGGAAACTCTACAGGGACTTTGCTACTTGAGGTTTGATAACCTGTCCAAGAGTTTCCTAAGCACATTGAATTTTTGAGAGTCCAGTTTTATGTGGCCTCAGGAGATCAAATGTAATCATTTAGGTTTTTCTTTCTCCTATGAGGGAGGTGGGTAGGGACTTGAGACGCTCAGGGTCGTTTAAAAAGGCCTACATAGGCCAGACAGGGTGGCTCACACCTATAATCTCAGCGCTTTGGGAGGATGAGCAGGGAGGATCACTTGAGCCCAGGACTTTGAGAACAACCTAGGCAATATAGGGAGACTGCTGTCTGTATAAAAAAAATTAGCCCAGTGTGGTGGCACCCATCTGTCATGTCAGCTACTCAGGAGGCTGAGGCGGGAGGATCTCTTGAGCCGAGGAGACTGAGGCTTCTGTGAGCCTTGATCCAGCCACTGCCCCAGCCTGGGCAACAGAACAAGACCCTGTCTCAATAATGTAAAATAAAATAGCCTCCATTATCTCTCTTTTGTTGCCTCACTTAGTATCAAAGAAGACTAAAAGAAATGTAAAGAGCTAGACTTGGAGCTCCTATGTAGGGTCCAGGTATATGAAAAAGAAGAATGATGAGGCCCTGATGTACAATCCCATAACGTGAGAAATGACAGATACAAGAACGGGGGACTCTGTATAGTGGTAACATGAACCCTTCAAGGAAGCTAGAACAAGGGAGAGCCATTGATTCCTCATACACAGCAGCCAACACGGTTTACGGTTGAGTGAGGAGGTGGACGGTTTGGGTTCCTTGACCTATGTCACTGAGGTACAGTCTTTATTTCCAAACCTCCCAGGCCACAATGAAAGGACTCCTGGAAAACCATGAGGTGGCCCTCCCAAACACTAAGATTGGAATGTTGTTTTCCCTGAGAAAGAAGAATCATCAGATGTCTGGAGGTGAGCATTGAGGGGGAGGTCTTTAGGAGCAAGAAGAAAACCGTGGGCTTTATCCTTTAGGCCACGGAGTCAATGGAGAATTTTGGACAAAGGAATAATGAGATAGAAGTAGTGTCTGGAGAATGTTAATTTGATAACAGGATACGAAATAATTGAGGAGATTTCTGGGAAGGAGGCCAGTTCAGAATTCCCCCCACCCACTCCCGCAATCTATGCATGAGAACATGAAGTGCTGTTGGTTTGTTGAGTGAGCTAGACTGAGTGGGGATAGAACTAGGGAATGATTTAAGTTTTCATCATCTGTTGCATTTAAATGTGGCCTGATTTATCTCCTTTCCTTATCCCTGAATGGATCTGAGGAAGATCACATAGCTTTCTTGTACTTTTGATTCGTTAGACAAGTCCTATTTTGTTGAGTCACTGTGTCTGATATTAAACAGCTCAGTCTAAATAAAAACTTCAGGCTCAGATCCAATTCTGAGCTTCTTCCCTTCCCTCAGCTCAGGTCTAATCTAGGCTAGGGAAGAGGTGTGATCTTTTTTAATGCAACTCCTTTCCCCCTTTCTTCTCTTCCCATCTCCTGCTTCTGGCTCCTTCATAACCTGGAACCAGAGGTTAGCATGAAAGGGGGAAAAGGCATTTTTACTCAGTTCGGGATATATATGGTTTCTCTTGGCTGGTGATCATGTGTGTGCTGGGTCTCCAAATGCTGGCTCGTTTGTGGGGTGCAGCATGGTTTGTGTGTGCTCCACGTGGGCTCTGCACAGCGTTTCAAGAAATGCAATAGGCAGTGGGCCTTTTCCAAGCCTCCCATGGGACTATTTAGTGCACCACATCCCATCAAGATGGCTCCCTCCCGGAGTTCACCAAACCCACAGGAAATGCACGGTTCCTTGCCATTCCGAATGCGGGCAGCTTCCATTGCTCCTTTCCTTCTGCCTGCCGGCCTCTCACTGTCTACATTGTCTGGCAGGAGGCAGGCACCAATCTCCATGTTCAGATAAACCCCTAAATTCTAGCTTATCCATGTCATGCTCTCCCAGAGAACAATTCCACCGTATCCTTCTTTAGGGACTTAAGAATTTCTGCAACTGCTTAACAAGCCCCCTAGCTGGGGGTGAGATACTCTTATGGGTTGAACTATGTTCTCCCAAAATTCATATGTTGAATTCCTAACCCTTAGTACCTTAGCATGTGACTGTATTTGGAGATAGGGTCTGTTAAAAAAATGATTAAATTAAAATGAGGTTATTAGGGTAGGACCTAAATCCATATGACTGGCACCTTTCTAAGAACAGGAGATTGGGTCCCTGGGAAGACCAAGTGAAGACACAGGGAGAAGAGGGATACCTGCCAGGCAAGGAGAGAGGTCTCAGGAGAAACAAATCCTGCTAATCTCAGACTTCCAACCTCCAGAATTGTGAGAAAATGTATTTCTGTTGTTTAAACCACCCAGTTTGTGCTATTTTGTTATGATATCCCTGATAAATTGATACAGATACTCTTCTATTCTGTGTGGGCACCCACATTTCTACAAATCGGGAAGTGTCTGCTGGTTTCCTGGTTTCACGCTTTGTGATGCTTAGTGCACTCAGCTTGGAGCTTCACCTCAAAATCCAAGACCACAGGAGACATTCTACTCCATCATTTCTTCTTCTTCTTTGTTATTTTTTCTTTTTTTGAGAGGGAAGCCTGCTCTGTCGCCCAGGCTGGAGTGCAGTGGCGTGATCTCAGCTAGCTGCAACCTCTGCCTCCTGGGTTCAAGCAATTCTTCTGCCTCAGCCTCCCTAGTAGCTGGGATTACAGGCACGCACCACCACGCCCAGCTAATTTTTGTATTTTTAGTAGAGACTGAGTTTCACCATGTTGGCCAGGTTGATCCGAACTCCTGAACTCAAGTGATCAGCCCACCTTGGCCCCTCAAAGTGCTGGGATTACAGGCATGAGCCACCATACCCGGCTCCATAGTTTCGTTTAATCAGCTTACATAAAGATGCCAGCACTGAAACTTGTGAGTTAGCATGACTGATGCCATATGTCCTCAGTCTCTTTATTCCAGAACAGCGACCCCACAGGCCACTGCCAGGGACCTTCACCAAGTTTGTGTGAGGGCATCTGTCTAGGTTGCCTTCTCTAAAACTGCAGGAGCCTGCTTAACCCTTTCCATGCATGACACGAAATTTCAAGCGAGTTAACACCCTCAGAGGCAACCCTCAACTAAGGTGATGTCACCCCCCATCACCTGGTGTGACAATTCTAGAGTGTTCTGCACAGCTGCCCACAGTGTTAATCCAGTTCATTAAGACACCAATGATTGATGCTTTCTCCTTTTTGTCTCACTGTTTCCATTCCTTTCTTCTGATTTCGAGGTTAACTCCCAAATAAACTATTTTCACCAAGTCTTCAACTCAGAGTTTGTTTCTTAGAGGGAACCTAAACTGAAACAAGTTGTGCTTTATAACTTTTTGCAGTGAGGTTGGATCAATGTCTACTTCTGATTTTTTTCTTGGTCTGTGTGTAGTTTGTTGCTTATTGATTTTTGTCCCCTGATTTAATCAAACATGTATATGTGATGCAAAGCGAAGTAAGACATGGCCCTTACTCTCAAAGTGTTTACAGTCTGAGGAGTTTATAACCCAGAGAATGTATTGTCACAGACACTGAAAGGTTCTTTGAGATACTTCTGTAACTCTTGAAATGTTAAGAAGGAAAGAAGACAAGGACACTACAGGGTTCTTTGAGCAGTGGGATTGTGGGTAATTTGACATTGCCTTCTCCACTTCAGCTCTGACACCGAAAACACACAACTCCTGTACATTCCTCTTTCTGCTTTTTTCACCATGCTCTGAATGTCACCAGTCATGTGAGTTAACTATTGCATTCAAGCTAGGATCTCTGAGGCAATGTCCTCATAGTTATCACACTGGATAGAATTCCAACTGGGATCTCTGAGGAAATATCGTAATGGTTATTGCATTGGAAAGAATGTCATGATTTCATGATTCTTTGCTTTGAAGACAAGAATGTTTAATGTGCATGAGAGCAGGCTCAGGGAGGCAACAAAGCTGTTGCTTAATATGCAGTGAGTGATGTATAGTTGAGAGTGGAGGGTTCAAATTCTGGTCCTGCTACTCGCTGGCTTTGTGGTCTTAGGCTGGTTACTTAACTTCTCTGAACTTGAATTTACCCTGTAAAACGGAACAAAAATATTAGTACTTGCTGATTGAGGCTCTTAGGTGGATCAAATGAGGAGTGCCTTTAGAGTTTTTAGTGGAGTGTTTAGTACATGAATAAAGGACCAAGATATTAGCACTTATGAGGATTTAGCTTTTTCTGTGTGGTCTCAGAAGGTGGAGATAGACCTGGTGTTTAGGGTGAATAGAACTACCTGAGACTGGAATACCTACGTGGTGGGTCCCCAGCAGAGCTTGGTAACAAGTCTCTCTTTTAGTCAGGATATTAGAAAAGATTTAATAGAGGGGTGGGATTTTCAAAAGAAGACATTCATGCAACTAAAAAACATATGAAAAAATGTTCATCACTGCTGGTCAAAACCACAGTGAGATACCATCTCATGCCAGTTAGAATGGTGACCACTAAAAAGTCAGGAAACAACAGATCCTGGAGAGGATGTGGAAAAACAGGAATGCTTTAACATTGTTGGTGGGAGTGTAAATTAGTTCAACCATTGTGGAAGACAGTGTGGTGATTCCTCAAGGATCTAGAACTAGAAATACCATTTGACCCAGCAACCCCATTACTGGGTATATGCCCAAAGGATTATAAATCATTCTACTGTAAAGACACATGCACATGTGTTTATTACAGCACTATTCACAACAGCAAAGACTTGGAACCAACCTAAATGCCCATCAATGTTAGACTTGATAAAGAAAATATGGCACATATACACTATGGAATACTATGCAGCCAAAAAAATAATGAGTTCATGTCCTTTGCAGGGAGGGACATGGATGAATCTGGAAACCATCATTCTCAGCAAACTAACACAGGAACAGAAAACTAAACACTGCATGTTCTCACTCATAAGTGGGAGTTGACCAATAAGAACATATGGGCACAGGGAGGGGAATATCACACACCAGGGCCTGTTGGGGGATGGAGGAAAGGGGAGGGATAGCATTAGGAGAAATACCGAATACAGATGATGGGTTGATGGGTGCAGCTAACCACCATGGCACGTGTATACCTAGGTAACAAACCTGCATGTTCTGCACATGTGTCCCAGAACTTAAAAGTATAATAATGATTAAAAAAAAAAAAAAGAAATTGTGGTACATACATACCATGGAATACTACTCAGTCATAAAAAGGAACAAATTAATGGCATTTGCAGCAACTTGGATGGACCTGGAGACTATTCTTCTGAGTGAAGTCACTCAAGAATGGAAAATCAAGCATTGTATATTCTCACTTATAAGTGGGAGCTAAGCTATGAGGATGCAAAGGCATAAGAATGACACAAAAGACTTTGGAGACTTAGGGGAAAGGGTGAGGGGAGGTGAGGGATAAAAGACTACAAATTGGGTTCAGTGTATACTACTCTGTTGATGGGTGTACTAAAATCTCACAAATCACCGCTGCAGAACTTATTCATGTAATCCAAAACCACCTGTTCCCCCAAAACCTATGGAGATAAAAAAAATTTCCAAAGGAATTCAGAATCATTTCCCTGCCCTAAAAATCTTCTGAGCTCTCCCTCTTCATGTTTCCCTCCCCAATAACCTATGCCAATCTCTGATCTTTGTCTCCATATTTGTGTTTCAGAATGTGATATAGTTGGAATCCTATAGTAGGTCATCTTTTCAGATTGCCTTCTTTCATTTAGTCATATGCATTTGAGATTCCTGTTTGCCTTTTCATGGCATAATAGCTCATTTCTTCTTGATGTTGAATCCTATTCTACTGTTTGTATGTACCAAAGTGTAATAATTTCTGCACCTATCAAAGGGCTTCTCAGTTGCTTCCCAGTTTTAACAACTTTGATTCAAGCTGCTATGAATATCTGTGTCCACGTTTTTTATGGAGATAAAATTTTAACTAATTTAGGTCAATGTCAAGGAGCACACTTACTGGAATTTATAGTGAGAATATGCTCACTTTAGTAATAACCTGCCATACTGTCTTCCAAATGGTTGCACCATTGACATTCCCATCAGTCAATGAATGAGAGTTCCTGTTGCTCCTCATCTTGTCAGCTTTTGAAGTTGTCTGTATAGGATCTTTTTTTTTTTTCAAGGAAAAGACAAAAAATAAAAAAAGAAATGAACTAAATGAAGGAGCTAGTGTGAGATGTCATTGATTAGAAGAATTCATTTGAGTCAAAAAGCGAAATGTGGCTGAGCACAATGGCTCATGCCTGTAATCCCAGCACTTTGGGAGGCCAAGGCAGGGTGATCACGAGGTCAGGAGGTTGAGACCAACCACCCTGGCTAACATGATGAAACTCTGTCTCTACTACAAATACAAAAAGTTGGCCGGGCGTGGTGGCACGTGCCTGTAGTCCCATCTCAAAAAGAAAAAAAAATGTGAAATGCAAGGAGCAGCAAATATAGAAATCAATCTCCATCCAAATCCAGCCCAGCTCACATGTCACCACTATCAGATGTACGGCCTGAGACAACCACTTTGTTACTTCAGAACTCACACACCATCAGTGCCTGAGCCAGACCTTCTGGCTTTCAAACTGTGTAACTGTAGACAGATTTCTTATTTTCTGTAAGTCTGTAAGTCATTTGCCTCAACTATAATACTGGAAATGTAACAGCTTATTCTTTGGTAACAAGAATGTGAATATAATAGTGTTTTGCAGGTATGGATATACACACTGGAAAAAAAAGGGGGGTGGTGGAAAGAGAGGACCCTTAAGATGACCACGAGCCCCAGGGTCCACCACTTCACTCCAGGGATGGTAAGAGGCATCAAGTGAAGAAGGAATATGAGTCAGTAGCTTTGAAAAATTCAGAACACTCAGTTGAGCTCTGATGGCAATGGTGTAGCACCAGCCTAAATGGCACCAAGAACTTGGGTGTCTCTGGGATGTAGCAGTGCTGGTGGGAGGAGGTCAGCTCTAAACAGGGGCTGTAACCTGACATGGAAAGGTTCCCTGGTATGACCCTGAACTTGACCATTGCTCAGCTATGAGCACTCTGGGAGTGGGATTCAAGTCTGTGCCTGTCTGTCCTTTTTTCTCTATACCACGCTGCCTGTATCTATGTGTATATTTGTTTTATCCTACCAACTAAGATATTCATATTTACATCTGTTTCTATTTCTATGATGCAATAATGGCAAAATTTTCTTTTGAATGTCTGTTGGTATTAGGGGATTTTTCCTTATTTGTATTTTTTTGGGTATTTTTCTCTTTTGCATTCCTGTTATTCAAGTTTAAAATAAATGAGATGGAACTAAACATTTTTTAAAATTTCAACTCTGTGCTATATTTCTTTTGATTGTTAGCCTATCTTGAAATTGTAATTGGGATGACATTTGTTTTATGACTTAAAACAATTAAGGATTATTTCAGTCAAAAATATGAAATCAATGCCTTTTTGATGAATAGAGGCTTTACAGCTGAATAATAAGCAGACTGTTCTTTGTTTTCATAAATAGTTGGAGAAAATTATAAACCCCAGTTATCTCCTGTCATTAAACTTATCCTGGATATGTGGGAAGCCTATTTTAGAAATATTTACAGAAATTTCACAAAGAGATTATCCAAAGAGAAAACATTAAGCTTTAAATATAAAGATTAGGAATAACTTGTTACATATGAACAGCAAGGATGTTCACAGGGAGAGAATAGATAGATAGCCAGGAGCACAGCTTCATAATGATTACAAAACGTAAGGCACGTCAATAAAGACCTGGACATTTATGTTTATCTTAGGTTAATTTGCCAGTAAGCACATGATTAGTCTTCTTCTAGAGGCATTAATGGATGATTTACATTAAATGTAATGAGTAGCATGCACTTTCTGACTGCTACCTTATTGAGGTAGGGAAATACATCCCAAGTAAATCAACACCATTGCTTTGGTAGCTATAAAATTAGTCTATCTGATTTAAATGTTATAGTCATGGTATTTGGTAGTCTTGTTAATTTTCGACTTGTATTAGCTAAGAAAAAATATACCTCACACAAGTAAAGCCCTTATAAACAAAATAAGATTTTGCTTGGTTTTTCTGTGAAGGAACTAGTTGATTCTCTTGGGTGATTACCTTCACTTCTGCAATTTCCTTTCAGGAATGGGTTCTAGTTCATTGATTTTAGCAGAGCATATATAACTTACTATTTTCAAAAGGACTGTCCTTCTAGTGGGGCACAAGGAAAATTTTAAGGGCTGCTTATAAAATTAATTCGTGTTCATTGTAGAAGTTATGTAAGGCACAGACAAGAAACAGAACATTTAAATTCTGCTCTCTAGGTACAATTACCAATGCATCAGTAGAGGAGTTTTTCTTTCCAGCACTTTTTAAGGGTGGTGTATAAGTATGCATAATTTTTCTGCATATGTAGTCAATATATTGCTTATGTTTAAAACAATAGAATTTTTTCAACATTTTCTTATGTTATTAAATATTCTTTTAAAACTTTTATACTTGAAATAATTATTTATTCACAAATAGTAGAGAGAAGTGTCATGTCTCTCCCAGTGGTGACATCTCATATAACTATAATACAATGTCACCCATTTCCTATGAGTGGTGACATCTTATATAACTATAGTACAGTGTCACTCATTTCCTCTCAGTGGTAACTTCTTATATAACTATGGTACAATACCAAAGCCAGGACATTGCCATCAGTACAATATGTGTCATTTTATTACATATATAGATTTGTGTGACCACATCACAGTCAAGACACAGAACTATTTCATTACCATAAAGATCTCATGCATGCTAATTCTTTATACCCTTATGGTCACTCTATCCACTACCACTCCTGGTAACCACTAATTTTATTCTTCATCTCTCTAATATTGCTTTGAGAATGTTACATAAATGCAATCATACAGTATGTGACCTTTGGAGACTGGATTTTTTACTCAGCATAATACCCGTGAGAGCCATTGAAGCTGTTGCATGTGTCCATAGTTCAGTCTTTTTTATGGCTGAGTAGTATTCCATGACATAGACCATGGTTTGTTTCACCATTTCCCCATTGAGGGACATCTCGGTGGTTTCTGGATCTTCAGCAGCTATAAAGCTGCTGTGAACACTGTGTACAGGGGTTTGTGTGGACTGAAGTTTTCATTTATCTGAGATATATTCTCAGAAATGTGATTGTTGGTTTATATGGTAAATATGTGTTTGTTTATTTTTTATTGAAAAACAGACAAGTCTAAAAAACTGCCCAGTTATAGTATAAAAATAGCTGTCTCATTTTGCATTCCTACCAGCAAGGTATGGCAGATCCAGTTTCTCCACATGCTTACCAGCATTTGGTGGTGTTGCTATTTTTTATTTTTGCTGTTCTGATAGGGGTGCATTGACATCTCATGATGTCAATAAATATTCTTTGAAAATGTTTTTTAATGGCCGGTGTTATCTTCCACCAGCATTTATGTGAAACCTAAATAGGTGAGTTTTCAAACTACCACCATAACCAACAACAGTTATTACCTGTTAAATGACCTTTCAACAATTCTGTTTTCACTGTACTCATTCACTGAGCTTTGTTAACTGGCCAGGGAAAATTACCTACAGATTGTCCCTTTATTTAAAATAAATCACTCATATTTTGCCCTTGTCTTATCCACTTTCTCATAGGCTTGCACAGAAAGAGAAAGATTGAGAGAGAGAGAGAGAGATTTAATTTAAAGTGAGTACATCTGATGCTCCTGCTTGGCAATCACAGCTGAAGTGGCAGTGTTGATTTTTCCTGCTGTATGTCATCCAAAGGCATTTTAAAGCCCAGGTATTGTATCAACATAAACGTTCTTCATTGCCTTGCACAATAAGTTATTGTAATCATTAATCAGAGGGTGACTGAGGAGTCTGCCTCTGCCCTTCAAGAAGCCACAGCTCATTGTCTGCACTTCCTTTCATTGCCAACTGGTGAGAGCTTCAGAAAGCAGGAACACAAGCACAGGGATGCAAGAGGAGGTGGGTTTACGTGGGTGATTAATGCAGTTCCATAAAAAGAGCTTCTCTAAGAGAACAAAGTGCTACTTCATTTGTGGGAAGAAAAGATTGAAGAAGAGCTCTCTTTAATGCACTAGTCAGGAGCAGGTCAATAGATATATTGCAAAATTCCCTAGGAAGAAACAAGTCCCCCCAAACCTGAGAGATAATGGCATGACAGTCACTTTAAAATGGACATTAGACTTGAAGAGAATGTGAAACCCATTAAGCTGGAGGGGTTGCAAAAAAAGGGGCACATAATTAGAGCATAAGTCTCCTGGCTGCGACAGCATGAGGTCTTGGGAAGACAGATTCACCAGCCTGGTGCTGAACTCCACAGCTTGGCTGAGCAGGTTCACCCACGTTGCTGTCACTGCAGATAATCCTCCTGGGATATGGGGTCTTAATGTATGCCTTCACCAAGATTATCTTCCAGACTTAATAACCCCATAAATCCCTGGGAGATGCTCATTCTAATTGACTACTTGGGAACCACATTTATTGATGACAAGCTAAATTTTCAGAAATCAATTGCTAATTAGTGACACAGCCAAGATAATGATATAAACAATACCCAGGTTGTAGGAAAAGCTATGAAAAAAGAGGTAAAAGCTACCAGATGATAAAAAAACAACTAAAAGTTACATAAGACCAGAATGAAAAGCAAGTAAGCTATAGGAAAACTCCTTAGGCAGAAAAGTAGCAGGCCTGATACCTAGTTCTAATGTCAGCATGAGCTGTGTGACCCTATCTAGCTGTCTTTACCTGCTCCAAGTTAAAAGTTTACTCAGACAAAACCAAGTGACCTAGGAGAGACTAATGAGGGCTCATACATTTTTTTTAAAGGATTAATAGGCTTTAATTTTTAGAGCTGTGTTAGGCTTACAATTATTGAGCATATAGTATAGAATTCCCACATACTTCCTCTATCCCTGCCTCAGTTTCCCCATTATTGGCTCCTTACTTTGGTGTGCTACATTTGTTACAATTGATAAACCAATATGAATACATGATTATTAACTAAAACTCATACTTTGCATTAGGGTTCACTCCTTGTACGATTCTATGGGTTTTGTCAAATGTATCATCATATGTATCCACCATATCCACCAGAATAGTTTCGCTGCTCTAAGGAGACTCTGGACTCCATCTCTTCTTCCCTTCCTCTCTCTCCCCAAGTTCCTGGTAATCATTGATCTTTTTACTGTCTCCATAGTTTTGTCATTTTTGGAGTCTCATACAGTGGAAATCAAACAGTAGGTAGCCTTTTTGGACTGGCTTCTTTCAATTAGCAAAATACGTTTAAGTTTCCTTCAGGATTTTTCATCTAGCATACTAGATACATTTAAACATATATATATATATATATATATATATATATATATATTTTATTGGGTTTTAGGTTTTGCGGTACATGTGAATAACATGCAAGATTGTTGCCTAGATACATACATGACAATGTGATTTGCTGCCTTCCTCCCCATCACCTATATCTGGCATTTCTCCCCATGTTATCCCTCCCCAACTCCCCACCCCCTGCTGTCCCTCCCCTAGTTTCTCCCCCACAGACCCCAGTGTGTGATGCTCCCCTCCCTGTGTCCATGTGTTCTCATTGTTCAACACCCGCCTATGAGTGAGAACATGCCATGTTTGATTTTCTGTTCTTGTGTCAGTTTGCTGAGAATAATGGTTTCCAGGTTCATCCATGTCCCCACAAAAGACACGAACTCATCATTTTTTATGGCTGCATAGTATTCCATGGTGTATATGTGCCACATTTTCCCTGCCCAGTCTATCATCAAAGGGCATTTGGGTTTGTTCCAAGTCTTTGCTATTGTAAACAGTGCTGCAGTGAACATATGTGTACATGTGTCCTTATAACAGAATGATTTATAATTCTTTGGATATATACCCAGTAATGAGATTTCTGGGTCAAATGGAATTTCTGTTTCGAGGTCCTTGAGGAATCACCACACTGTCTTCCACAATGGTTGAACTAGTTTACACTCCCACCAACAGTGTAAAAGTGTTCCTATTTCTCCACATCCTCTCCAGCACCTGTTGTCTCTAGATTTTCTAATGAACGCCATTCTAACTGGCTTGAGATGATATCTCGATGTGGTTTTGATTTGGATTTCTCTAATGACCAGTGATGATGAGCATTTCTTCATATGTTTGTTGGCCTCATATATGTCTTCTTTTGTAAAGTGTCTGTTCATATCCTTTGCCCACTTTTGAATGGACTTTGTTGTTTTTTTCTTGTAAATCTGTTTTAGTTCTCTGTAGATTCTGGATATCAGCCCTTTGTCAGATGGGTAGATTGCAAAAATTTTTTCCCATTCTGTTGGTTGCCAGTTCACTCTAATGATCATTTCTTTTGCTGTGCAGAAGCTCTGGAGTTTAATTAGGTCCCATTTGTCTATTTTGGCTTTTGTTGCCAATGCTTTTGGTGTTTTGGTCATGAAGTCCTTGCCTATGCCTATGTCCTGAATGGTTTTGCCTAGATTTTCTTCTAGGGTTTTTATGGTGTTAGGTCTTATGTTTAAGT